>SKCR01051430.1:0-121249 GCA_019454045.1 Zanthoxylum bungeanum
CCTTTCTTCTAGCATGATACAAACTAGACAGTTAACAACTACCAAATTATAATAACCTTAATAAAGTCACAGAGGGAAGTTTTGAAAATGATGAAGGGATAGGAAATCGTAGAATTTCATTTTCTTCGACAATAGAGTCCCCAAATTGCAATAGCAACCTTTTATAATCATCTCAATAGAATTAATCAGAATAACCAAAATTAAATATTGATAATGGTATTGTCATGCAAGTTACATGACTCAAAAAGATGTAACAAACTAACAATACCATCAGTTACTTATAACACACAGTATTATTATCTCATGTCCAAAATAATCTTATTATTTAATTGAAGATGAAATAACACCTAATAATCAAGAGAGTAAAAGCTTCACATCTTTAAATACATACAGGGCACATTAGGGCAGGAGTGATAGTCACTAAACTAAACTTTATGCTCTCACATTGCTGTGTTGGAAGCTGTAACAAACAACATACCATACAGACGCATTGGAGAATAGTTAAAGAGCCTGCCCACTACCAAAAATTTATTTGAACAGAAATTTAGAAACATGAATGAATGCTTGTAAAAGTGCATAAAAGTTTAAGACATAAAAAAAGAAGCACTAACATTCTCTTTTGCTTGAGAACCCTCATGGCCCGAGATTTAATAGCCTCTTGAGCAGGACCAGGTCGCATTTTTTTTATTTGCTCTTTGTATCTGCTGAGTTCAGCATCTAGACTTTTGATCTTCTGATCCACAGTTTCACCTCTTTTATTGATCTGAAAACGAAAAAAAAAATTCATTTAAGTGTCATTTGACTCATTTCACATAAAAGGAAAAGGACATAAATTGGACAAAATATATTGAAAGGATCAAACTAAATGAAATGTTATCAAAGACTAAAATCTCACTAATCGAAGCAAATTTCAATCTATAGATTCAAATATCTACAGCCATTACATGATTATCGAATTTAAACTGAATCACATAGGCAATTACATAATCAAGTACTCTAATTCAAAAATTCAATCTGCCATTCGAAAATTGCAAATCGAAAAACCCTAACTAAAATAATTAATTAAATATAATTATAAAAATAAATATATATGTTTTTGTACCCGATCTGAGGCATCATTAATGGAGGGAGGAGGTTCTTTATCTTTCTTGACGCCGAAGACTCTCTTCATCTTCTTCTGTGTTCAAGCTTCGGAAACAAAATCGAAGACTGAGATTTGGTTTTGAGTATTTTTTAGGTCTTTGGATTCTTTCTTAAAAAATACAGTAAACATGAAGCAGCAATAAGTTTTTATTTATCAAGACGCGTTTGCTTACGTGTCCGGGTTTTGACCCTGGTTTTGGTGGAAGATTTGCACTAAATTATATAGACCCGGCCACGGTTCCGGTTCCAATCGGTTCCGGAACCGGAACCGTGGCCGACCGGTTCGATTGGGGTTCGACCCCAACTCGAACCGGTGGAACCACAAGGTTCCACCGGTTCAACGGTTCCGGTTGGAACCGTAGGGTTCCAACAGGAACCCTAACAAAAAAAAAAAATTTGCCGTTTTAAGGCATAAAAAAAAATTATAAATTATAAATTCCTAATATATCCCCAATAACGGTTATATTTAGGGGCATTTTTGGTATCAAAAAAATTATAAAACTCTATAAATATGATTCATTTTTCATTATTTCAACACATCAAATTCTCAACTCTCTCAATTCCTACAATTCTCTTATTCTCAATCTCAATTCAATTAGTTATTATCATTCGCAATTAGTCAATTTTCTTATTTATTTCTTAAACGAAAAATGGCAAGCTCATCTGAGAACATCATGTCAAATATGCCAACCCAAAAGAGCGGCCCTAGTGTCGGTGCACAATCACGGAGAAGATAAGTTAAGGCTCGTTCCTCGGATGTTTTCAAAATTCATTTTTATTTAGAAAAATTAAACGATGACAGTTCAAGAGCGATTTGCAACTATTGTGGGGTTTCCTACAAATTTTCTGGTGGATACGGTAATATAATCAAGCACATGGAAAGACATCATCCGGTTGAACTTGAAATTGATACGACGCAAACTCAAATGGCCAGGTACGCATCATCTAGTAGAGGTACGAGTGCTGTAGATTTATTTAAATATTCTGATGCAAAAAATAGAGAAGAATTTGCGAAATTAACTTGTATGGCACATCTTTCTTTAAGCTTTGGTGAAAAACTTCATTTTACTAATTACGTGCATAATGCTTTAAATCATTCTGCATGTAGAATGACTCGAAACACAACAAAACGTCATATTTTTAAATTACATAAAGATGGTAAAATTATTTTAAATGAAATATTTAAGGAGATAAAATGTCGTATTTCTATATGTTCTGATATTTGGAGTGACCATTGGCAAACACACTCATACATGAGTGTGACTTGTCATTGGATTGATGCATCATTTACCATGCAAAAACGACTTATTGCATTTAGAGTTTTTGATGACCAACATACTGCACAAAATATTTATAGAATGATGAAGGTAATTTTTGATAATATGGTTTAGTAGATAAAATTTTAACAATTGAATTTGATAATGCATCTGCAAATACTGCATCCATCAATGATTTAAAATCCTTATGTCAACCAAATTTAGGGGGTCGATTTTTTCATATTTGTTGTACATGTCATGTCCTTAACTTATGTGTTCAAGACAGTCTAAAATTATTATCACATTTCCTTGATCCTATTAAAATGGCACTTAATTGTATTGAGTAATGATATACATACATAAACTCTTACTTACAAATTCTACACTCCTCTCACTGTAGCTACAGTGATGCTACAGTAATTACTGTAGCTACAGTGAGAAAGGTGTAGAATTTGTAAGTAAGAATTTATGTATGTGTATCATTTTTAAATTGTATTTGGTCATATTCTCAAGTTATGAGAGAATGGACGAAGTTTTGTAAAATAAATGGTATTAAACCGATTAAATTTTCAAGAGATATTCTAACACGTTGGAATTCAACTTATTTTATTTTATGTCAAGCATTTCAATACAAAGAAGATTATGTAGTTTTTTTTTCTCAACATGTTCAAAATGTCACACTTTATCCCAGTCAATGGGATATTTGTGAAAACATTTTAGATATTTTAAAAGTTTTTAATGAAACTACTTTAATTTTTAGCGGTGTTTATTATCCAACATCACATTTATTTCTTCTTGAAAGTTTGAATATTGTTGGTGCTCTCGATGACATGCTGAAAGTAGCGATCCTAATGATATTGTTTTGTTAGAAACCATTACTGTTATGAAGGTAAAATGGTTGAATTATTTTAGAGAAATTTTTTTACTTTATCTTATAACTGCTGTTTTTGATCCTAGATTTAAATTAGAATGTTTGAATGGTGCTTTACAAGCTTACTATGGTTATTTAGGAATATTAGATGAAATTGATATTACAAGATTAATGATGAAATTAAGAAATGATTTAATTGAGTTATTTAATGATTATATTGTAAGATATAACTTATGAATATTAGGTGAATCTAGTAGTAGCGAACCGGTAATTCAAACAAGACTTAGCGCAGGGGATCATTGTTTATTGCAACGAAATAAAAAAGCTAGGGATAAGACAACTAATAACCCCGAATTAGATAATTATTTATCTACAAATTTCGAGTTTCATACTGAAAGTTTAGTTAGTAAAAATTTTAAAATCTTTGACTGGTGTAACCGACATCAAAATATATATAATGTTTTATCAATTATTGCTAAAGAGATATTGGCAGCACATATTTCCACCGTTGCGGTTAAGCAAGCCTTCATCTTGGGAGGCAATATATTGGAAGTTATACGATCTTCATTACATCTAAGCACTCTAGAAGCAACATCTTGTGTGAATGATTGGACTCGAGCTGATCTGAGACAACAAGAAGATGCCTTGATGATTTTGAAGATTTGTTCGATAATGTATCTGCAACAACAAGTGCAAGCAGAACCGGAGCTGAATGATCAACTGATAATGATGATTGATAATTATAAAATTGTAAATTTACAATGGGGAAATATCTTAAAATTGTAATGGAACTACGTGAGATTTGATTCCTCTCACCCCTGGAGGATACGTAGGCAACTTAAATTTTAAAAATTTAAGTTCAAGTTCTTCAATGTAATAATTTTATTTATTTATTAAATTAATCTCATTTATTTTAATTTATTTTCGATTTTTTTAAAAAAAAATAAGGTTCGAACCGAACCGGAACCGGAACCAAACCGGTCGGTTCCGGTTCGGTTCAAGGTTCCGGTTCCACACTTGTGGAACCGGAAATCGGTCGGTTTTCGGAACCGAAACGCCGGCCGGGTCTAAAATTATACACTCATCTTCAATCCATTATTTCATTTTAAATATTTCTCAATAATTAACATTTCACATTTTAATTGACATAATATTTACATTAAATTGTTTTACTATTTCGTATAAATTTATAAAGTTTTTTTTTTTTAAACATTGGAAACCTCGCCACCAAATCACCCGACTCGATCTTAAACGGAGCGGGTAAAATCCTTAGCTGCCTCAAGCTCTTACAAAAAATGCAAATATTAATTTTTAAAAATGAATCAATAAATTAAATGTATTATAAAAAAATATTTATATTAATTAATAATTTTTTCATTTATTATTATAAAATAAAAGCAAACATTACATTAAAAAAATTTAAAAAAAAAAACACAAAATAAAATTTTCTTTGAACTTTAAGTGTTCCCAGATCAATAAATTAATTTTTAAAAATAAATATTTATTCTAAGTTTCATGGACTAAAATACCATTATGAATCATAAATTTTTAATTCTTTTGAAAAATCATAAACTTTCAAACATACGTGTTTGGATAAAGTGCACCATGATTTAGTATGATACGATATGGTACTGTAATTACCGTTAACATATTTAGGAAGATAGTATAGTATGATATAATTAAATAATCCGTTTTTTGTAATTGATTTGATGGCATGGTATTGTTCCAAAAATAATAAAATTACTAAAATATCCTCACACATAAATTCATATTAAATCATATTAAATACATTTTTTGTCTACAAATTTGATTCAATGAAAGACATACAAAACTCTTATTAAAATATCACCAAACGAATATCAAATTATTACTCATTAATCTAAAATCGATAAATTATAATAAGAATTAATGTAAAAAATAGATAACAAATATGAATAATCACATTCTTAATAAAAAAAAATATTTAAAAAACAATTCATAATATATAAAATTTCATCGAATTTAAATTCATAAAATCCATAATATCATATTAAATTTTAAAATTCATGGTTTTCAAATTTGAAAATATATTGACATTTTAAAATTTTATTAAGGTTTAAGAATATATATTTATAAAATGGCGAACAACCAAATTCATTGTTTAAAAAACTCTCCAAATTTCATGATTTGAAAATCATGAAATTACAATTAAAAAATCATACCATGAACATAGAAATCAAAACAAACAATAATTTGAATTATACCATACTATACGAAACCATAACAAACCATGAAACAATCGTGTAAAACGATCATTTTGTCGAGGGCAGCTGAATGATACTTTGACATTCTCGTTATTTGAGTAATTGAAACATGTTATAGGATTAGGATGACAAGTTAAAAACGACCAATTTTTTTTTTTAATTTTCTTGATTAATTTGAATAGTTAACGTACAAGAATTTTAGGTTTCTTTTGTAAATTAGGCCTCAATGTATGTCAAGACAGGAAAATATCCTTTTGTCACATAATAATGATATTTGGTCTTTCATAATTATTCTACCAAAACATCAGCAACCAATGCAAAACGAAAACAATTCCTCCTCTAGAAGACTAAATAAGCCTTTCAGATGTTCACTTCCAAGGCATGATCTGAAAATCTTTAAAGAGCAGGATGACTGTCGCACACAACGAAAGTCGAAAACCACCTTACTCTGCAGGAATCAATATAGAATTAGGATCCAGTTTTGAACTGAGTTTGTACCGACCACTAAATCAACAATTAAGAGATAAGTAAGACACATGTAGAGCTCATATTAGATAAATTATGATAATTGATTCAATACTCGGTACAAATTCATTTTTCAATCCCCTTTTCAGCGACATAGCATTTTCGAAGAACATGAATAGTTATAGAGATTCATACAACATAAGTTAACAACCTTTCCCAACTTCTGCGAAGCATAAACATGAGTGTGATCTGGGAAAGGCAGTTAGTGACTATTTTCCTTCCGGGAAATAAGACCCATAAATGATCATAACAAAAGAACCCATCTCATATAAAGAATTTTACCTATAAATTGGAAAAAAGGGAACGAAACAGTTGTTCTCCATACTTGCTAATCTATTGGGCCCCTACATTTAGCTATTGGATAAACTAAGAAACTGTAACATTTAAGGATTAAGTCTGAGATTATTTCTTTCTACTTTGGACATATATTTATTACAACCAAATTGGGCCCACTAAACCGTCTAGTCCTGCCTACACCAGTTAACCAGCCACCTAGAAGCTTCTAATTGGACACTGATTTATGGAACTAATGCTTAAACGGTTTGGCCAGGCACTACCTAGCGCCTAGGAGCCGCCTAGCCCCTTGTTTTACAACACTTATCCTAAGTTTAGTTGTTGACCATGCTGGCTAATATATTGGACTCCTTAATTCAGTAATAGGACAAACTAAAGCAAGTCGGAGTTTTTCCTTCCTCATATACAAATGAATAAATGTATATGTTGAACAATTAAAGTTTGTCAACACAAATCATCAGAAAGATATAAGAAATCATTATAAACCAAGCTACCAATGTTATAATGCATGTTGATTTGGTGCTTAGTAGCCCCATAAATCTTTAAAGTTGACTTTGAACAAATAATAGGATAGAGTGCAGTGAAAGATAGAACTGGATTCAGAGAAAGAAAGAGTGAGAGAAATAAACGTGTGAAAGAGTGGATGTATCGATGCATAAGGGCATCATGGATCGAGAAGTTCCTCAACATGAAACAAGGCTCTCCAAACACATGGAAGGCTTTATCCAACCACTATAAAACCCCACCCGGAAACTAAACATAAATTTTTTTTAAGAAAATAATAAAACAGCTGGAGACCTTTACGTATCATTGCTAATGTATTAAAAACAATCTCATCACCTGAAAATCTATGTTCCTTTAGCAGAGTTTTGTTCACTGATATACAGGCCCAGCGATTTAAACCAATGCATCAGACTACGATTATCCTTCACATAAAGCCATGCTTGAAGAAAAGGAAAGAGACTCTCATTCACCCCTCGCTCTTCTATGTAACTGTGAAGTGCATCTCGCATCCTTTCATCCAGATCTCTGTCAATTTGCAAATAATTCATCCCATTTTAATGTGTAATACAAGCCAGTGTATGATTTATACAGAAATTTTATTGATTTAAAAGCTATAAGTTTAAGATCAGCAATGCAAATAGGATGTCATGGTTACTACCATACTTGAATATGAATATTCATTTCGTTACATAAATTAGTTATCCATAAACAAAACCGAAATAAGTGGAATAATTGAACTTACTGGAAAGAAGGGCCAGTATATTGAGAGGGAACAATATGAAATCCTTGGTTCTCAAGTTTTGGCCGCATGGAAACTGAGTGAATCCCCAATGCATCCGGATAGAGCCCGCAAAGAAAAAGCAAAGCGTCCTTATGGCCAGGCTTGGACACGTCGACATGAAGAAACATCTGATTAATTCCACCATCATCATCATCATCAACTTCTCCAACAATGTTAGCGAGCCGCATTACATAAATGCTAATTTCTTCATTGCCATACATCCTCTTGAGAACAGGCCCATTGTTTTCAAGTGATCCTTGGACAATAGAAAAAGGTGAAGGAGGACTCACTTTCTGTAAATGCACACAATACCATAAGAAATTAAAATTAGAAAATTAGCCACAACAAAGAACCAATCTGATCACAATTCTAAGAGCATCCCTATTAACTTGTTACCTATAAGGGTACCGTATCCTATGATCTGGGTATCGTTAAATGGCCAAAATGTTAACAAAATCTGACCATCTAACGGTGTCTGATCCTAGGCTATGGTACCCCTGCCTCATATATATCAGTTTTGTCAAGTTACCACGCACACACCCCTAAACTAAATATATTCCTTAATTGAACACTTGGCAACAGCGGCGGCACCAGAAGTGAGCTGCCCATGCCTTAACCCCAATCCCATAATTTTTCAATTTTTCAATTATAACAAAATAAATAAATAAATAAAAATAAAATATTTAGCTCACTTAACATTATCCAAAACAAAATTTTATCCGCCCTAAAATAAAATCATGCCTCCGCCGCTCCTGGGCAACCAACTAAGCTATCTATAGGGATACCATTAAAACAATTTAATATTTACAGTAAATGAAACAAAAGTGAAGTGGGTATGAAAATTACAGGAGGAGGAGTCATTTTGGCGAATTCTTGGTAGTGGTCTTTAAGAGACCGGAGCAAGATTGAGTCCACGGCCGAGAACCCACTCGTTGACCGCCGCCTTGCTATCATGCGCCATGGCTGCTGCTGTGCGCATCCCACTATTGCTTTCCTCAACATGCTTGCCATACAATCGTTTGATTGATTGAGCCTCCAGGGTAGGGTTTAAGCCCACTGGCCGCCAGCAAAACAAAAATGACCCAAAATTCTTTCAACAATATACTTCTAACCAAAACCCTAGTGATATGACTAAAATGTCCACTAATCGATAAAAGTCATGTTTCTAACGAATTAATAAAATATATGAAAATAATTTATGTAACAATAAATTAGTAATAACATGTATTGTTTTTGAATGAATAAATTGCTTAACATTTTCTTTTATATTTTCCTAAAAAGTTCACTTTATAAATATCGAATCCTATAGTTTTTTTTCCCCTCAAACTTTGGTTATTTTTTGGTTTCTGAAAATGGATAGGAAAAGCCTATTGGTCATGTTGTCCTTTTAAGGGTTTAAGAGGGTCATTTTTCCTTATTTATTAAAAAAATGTACAATAATTAAGCAAAATGAGCTGAACATGGAAAATTATTTTGAATCTCATATCGAAAGTTATTTTTTATTTAAAATGAAAAATCATTTTAAATCTCTTATCAAATAATATGTGATCCTACATTTTAATAAAAAAATTCAGAATTTTCTATCATCCTAGTAATATGTAGACCCGCCACGGTTCTGGTTCGGGACCGGAACCGAACCGGTTGGAACCAGTTCCAACCGGTTCCAGAACCGGAACCGTGCCGACCGGTTCGGTTGGGGTTCGACCCCAACTCGAACCGATGGAACCTTACGGTTCCACCGGTTCAACGGTTCCAACCGGAACCGAAATGGTTCCAGTTGGAACCGTAGGGTTCCAACAGGAACCCCGTTGGCTCTCTGCCCTCAAAATAAAAAAAAATATCGTTAATGCATAAAAAAATAATATTATAAATTATAAATTCATAATATATCCCTAATAACGGTAATAAAACGGTTATATTTAGGGGCATTTTTGGTATCAAAAAAATTCTAAAACTCTATAAATATGATTCATTTTCATTATTTCAACACACTAAATTCTCAACTCTCTCAATTCATACAATTCTCTTATTCTCAATCTCAATTCAATTAGTTATTATCATTCGCAATTAGTCAATTTTCTTATTTTTCTTACTTATTTCTTAAACGAAAAATGGCAAGCTCATCTTAGAACATCATGTCAAATATGCCAACCCAAGAGAGCGGCCCTAGTGTCGGTGCACAATCACAGAGAAGAGAAGTTAAGGCTCGTTCCTCGGATGTTTTCAAAATTCATTTTCATTTAGAAAAATTAAACGATGACAGTTCAAGAGCGATTTGTAACTATTGTGGGGTTTCCTACAAATTTTCTGGTGGATACGGCAATATGATCAAACACATGGAAAGACATCATCCGGTTGAACTTGGAATTGATACGACGCAAACTCAAATGGCCAGGTACGCATCATCTAGTAGAGGTACGAGTGCTGTAGATTTATTTAAATATACTGATGCAAAAAATAGAGAAGAATTTGCGAAATTAACTTGTATGACACATCTTTCTTTAAGCTTTGGTGAAAAACTTCATTTTACTAATTACGTGCATAATGCTTTAAATCATTCTGCATGTAGAATGACTCGAAACAAAAAAAAAAACATCATATTTTTAAATTATATAAAGATAGTAAAATTATTTTAAATGAAATATTTAAATAGATGAAATGTCGTATTTCTATATGTTCTGATATTTGGAGTGACCATTGGCAAACACACTCATACATGGGTGTAACTTGTCATTGGATTGATGCATCATTTACCATGCAAAAACGACTTATTGCATTTAGAGTTTTTGATGACCAACATACTGCACAAAATATTTATAGAATGATAAATGTAATTTTTGATGAATATGGTTTAGTAGATAAAATTTTAACAATTGGATTTGATAATGTCTCTGCAAATACTGCATCCATCAATGAATTAAAATTCTTATGTCAACCAAATTTAGGGGGTCGATTTTTTCATATTCGTTGTACATGTTATGTCCTTAACTTATGTGTTCAAGACGGTCTAAAATTATTATCACATTTCAATGATCCTATTAAATGACACTTAATTGTATTTGGTCATATTCTCAAGTTATGAGAGAATTGACGAAGTTTTGTAAAATAAATGGTATTAAACCGATTAAATTTTCAAGAGATGTTCCAACACGTTGGAATTCAACTTATTTTCTTTTATGTCAAGCATTTCAATACAAAGATGCATTATGTAGTTTTTTTCTCAACATGTTCAAAATGTCACACTTTATCCTAGTCAATAGGATATTTGTGAAAACATTTTAGATATTTTAAAAGTTTTTAATGAATCTACTTTAATTTTTAGCGATGTTTATTATCCAACAACACATTTATTTCTTCTTGAAAGTTTGAATATTGTTGGTGCTCTCGATGAACATGCCGAAAGTAGCGATCCTAATGATATTGTTTTGTTAGAAGCCATTATTGTTATGAAGGTAAAATGATTGAATTATTTTAGAGAAATTCATTTACTTTATCTTATTGCTGCTATTTTTTATCCTAGATTTAAATTAGAAGGTTTGAATGGTGTTTTACAAGCTTATTATGGTTATTTAGGAATATTAGATGAAATTGAGACCATGTCATATTGGGACCAATCACAATGGTTTTACTAACACCGTATAGACAAGCCGGATCATGTCATATTTTCAACTAAAATAATGACATTTAATAATCTAGCGTAGAGATTTTTCAAAAGTCAAATGCATACAAATATATAACATGTATGCATGTCCAAAAATGCCTAAAACATGTAATTCACAATTAAATGTATGCATGAGCATTTTATAACATTGAGAAAAATTGTAAGGAACATGAACAATTAGAAGCACGTATCGCTCTGATACCACTTGTTGAGTGAGGAACGGACAAAGCCGAGCGCAGCGGAACCCGCTCGAGATCAAATCCCGAGCGAATAATTTTTATTTTTATTTTTATTTTTATTTTATTTTCGGCAGTCCCAAAACAGTGGGCAAATTTTTTTTTCCAACTTACAATTTTCCAATGCATTAGAAACATTTTCCATGCATTAAAAATTACCATAAGCTAATTTAAAAATTCAACACAGTTAAATCAATTTATCAACTCTTGACAAATTAAACTAAGCACCTAAAAATTATTTCCAACACTTGAAAATAATTCAAGCATACAAACATTAATTTTCAACACTTGAAAAATTAATCCAAGCATGCATGATAATTTTCCAACACTTGCAAAATTATTCCAAGCATACAAAAATTGATACATCAACTATATACTAATTTTTCAACACTTGAATGCTTCAAATCCTCACATACATGCTTTCAATTTATCCAACACTTCCACAACAATTTTTCTCAACAAAAATTCATGAACAAAATGAATAATAAATTTAGAAATTGAATTTACCAACAAGCTTTGCCAATGATCATTTCCTTCAAGTTTTCCCAAATCTTCCAAGCTTTGAGCTTTCTTCAAATTCCACCAAATTAAGTTCTTCCAAGAACAAATCTTGGTGATCAAAAGGTGGTTTGATCACTCAAGAGTGACAACCAACTTTTCCAAATTTTAACTCTTAAAACCCTAGGAAAAAGAAAGCTTCAAGAACAATAGTCAACCCTTAACTCTTAAGGATTAAATCTATGCTCTTAAATATATGTTTGGGTAATTTTGGTGAGTTTTTTTGGCTTAATTTTGATCAACAAAATGAAGAAGAAACTCAGCCCCTTAAAGCTTCTCAAGCTCTCGGCAGTGGCTCTCTTTTTAAAAACAAAATGCTTTTGTTTTATTGTTGTTTCTCTCGGCAGAGGGCAAGCATTCAAAAAAAAAAAATGAATTAATTTTTTTTGCTTTTATTCATTTTGTTTTCTCTCTCTACATTCGGCTGCAGCAATGAAAATTAATAATAATGAGCCAAAATCATTTGCTTTTGTTTTTATTAAATTTAATTAAAGAAAACAAAACCCAAGCCAATTAAAAATAAACCATGGTTTAAAAACATATTTACTCCACAGCACATGTTTCAAAAAACAACTTAATCATAGTTAAAATTTAATCTCACAAACTTTTAACATAAAGCAAACTAAGTTACCTTTATGAATAAATTTAATTACTTTAACTAAACAAATTCAATATTACTTTAACCAAGTTACTTTAATTAATTAATTGTATAAGCTAAGTAATTAATATTGTATATTAATTTAACAATTAAATTAATTCACAAAATAATTACTAATTTATTGTAAATCAAATTTACATTTATTATATAATAAACTTATATCAACTCTTGACATAAAATTAATTAATTCAATTCATATCATGGATTATCGGATTAAACAATTTAATCCTAAAAACCCAAAAAATACTTTGTCAACATTTGACGAGAGGTCGCCCTAGTGTTCAACGAGTAAACTCAATATAATGGAACTCTCTAGGCTCACGTTCAGTTGTTACGTATATATATACATATATATCTCATATATTTGTATACATATTTCATTAAGGTCTGTCCACCTACAAATCATGATTAAACAACACGACACGTCGAACCATACAAGTCGAGGTTAAAACGCTAATGTATAATCCTTTCGTCATTTCCATTTTCAATTGAGTAATGTTATAGTTATACTGTCAAAACCTTATCTACTTAATATAAACTAACTTTTCAAAACTATATTAAATTAATAAATAATATATGCGAAACTCTTTTTAATATTATTTATAATGTCGAAGAAACAATTTCTTCGACGTACTTTTGGCCAAAAGATTTCCGGAATATACTCTAAAAAATATCTGGAAACATGATCCAACCATATGGACTGACGAATCCTCATATTAACACACACCGACCTTCGTGAGCATCGGTCTATACCTAACAGACATCCAACGGTCAGACCATGAAAGGTCTCTGACATGCATGGTATCAGGCATAGAGGATCACTCACAAGACCACCGTGGTGTCTCAAGTCAAAGGACCACAATAACTACTCAACTCGAAAAGACAACTATTGACAGTTTTATGGAATATCTATTAGTCATCTTTTATGAGTTTGTTCAACACTCATTCAACTAATGAATATCTGCATTTCTATACGAACTTCCACTAAGCTCACAGTCTGTTGAGACAAACCATATGTCCATTATATATATAGACAATGCACTAGTCTTACCAATATAATGACCGACCCATGTCACTATATCTAGCCCATGAATAATTTATATTCGAGAGAATGCGTGATATTTCTCAACACCATTTGTAACTCTTGCAACTATATCACCATATGTTGTAACTCTCGGGTCTTTACTTCCGAGTGAAACTCGAAATCTCTAACTCTTAGAGTAATCTAACTCTTAGATTTACAATATATAAAATAAAGTAAAAGTTTTACCATATATAAAAATAAATAATTATGATAAAATAAATATTATATTGCATAAATATCAAATATTCATACAAAAAGTGAATGGTGCTCGATCACCATTTCCGACACTACTGCAACGGAAAAATCAAGGAGGATATTCAAAAGACTCAAGAAAATTAATAAGGACATCAAATATATTTTATTACTAGTAAATATTATTTATGTTGATAAATAAAATATTTGTTGCATGCATGTTGAAATTAATAGAGATTAATTTAATAGTATATTATTTACATCAACAACGAAATAACGATCCTTTAAAGTGATTTTAAAAGAAAATTTTAAATTCCAATCACATAAATGCTTTCGCGCTAACCCCAAAACCTTACCGTTCCTACATTTTCCTACCTACATCCAATCCAAATCAAATAAAAAACTTTTTTCATTAAGCGGAGTTGGATACATTGATGCTTTAATACCATTACACTATTGGAATTATTGTCTCGTTAAGTTCTCCGGCAAATCTTACATTAGTTGTCAAGACATAATACAATACTCTTCTTTTATCCAAACGTAAGACCGGCTATGAGAAATATTTTAACATAGACACGTCGAGAAAAAAAAAGTAAAATACAATTTCAAAGGAGAAACAAAATGCAATAACATCTTTTATACCAAAGAGATATCAATATTGGTAAAAAGTAATAATCCGTATGATGAGACCAACAAAAGATGGCAATTAAAATTCAAGAGAGAGAGAGACCGACCATAAGGTAATGAGATTTCATTACATTGCTTTTATGTTACATATCACACGAGGAGTACATAAAAGGGGGCATAAGATACAACTGCCCAACTTGAAACCCTATCATCAACTAAAATACACCACAAATGTTCTTAGATTTTTCTAAGAAGATTAAAACAAAATTGTGACAACTCATGGTCATAGGCATTGCAAATATAAGAAATCAGAGAACAGAATTGGCATTGGCATATTACCAGAGCACGAGGTTGACTACGTATATCGGCACCAAACAATTACTGCTCCCGCTGACTAACCAAACAGAAAACTCACGAGGTTAATCTTTCTCCATTAATTATTTCGCAAATAACCTGTTTCCTCACGGAAACCAAATTACCCATTCGAATGAGATTAATGAATTACTTCTTCCGTGGTCTCCGGACTTTCACCATTCTTCTCTGAGACTTGTCACCACCACCAGAGCCCAATGAGAAGCTCCCTCCAGCATTGAAGTCTAAACTACTTGAAGCTTGGAACGGAGAAGGGTTTTGGGGAGTCGACAGATTCTGTTGGCTTCCAAATTGGAAAGAATTTGCTCCTGACAAAGCGGTTGAACCGAATACAAAGCCGGATGGAGGTGAGATTGGTTGCTGACCAAATGCTGAAACTGCAGGTGTCAATGTAGGAACAGTGTCCTCAGCCATGCTGTCCTCTATGGTCATCTGATCATTATTATTCGAGGGAGCATAACCGAATGCAAAAACAGAATTTTCATTACCAAAGGCAGGCTGGGATGAGGTGGCTGTTGCAGCTGAAGTAAATGGAAACATGGAGCTCGATGAGCCATTTGCGGATGACCCAAAGACTGAAGCACTGGCTGCACTGCTACTAGTGGCAGAAGATGCAGATGCTCCAAAGGGAAATGCAGTTGAGGGAGATGTAGAGTTAAATGTAGAACCAAATAATGACGTTTGGGGGCTTTGCCAACTGGAACCAAAGAGACTGGTTGTAGTACTTGAGCTAATTGAGTTGGCTTCAGCAGAAGAACTTAATCCAAACGAAGGAACTGAATCAAATGCTTTTGTCGCAGAAGTTGAAGAGCCAAATATAGAACTGCTAGAGGAAAAAGTAGGATTTGCAGCCAGTCCAAATGATGTAGATGATGCAGTTGAACCAAATTGAGTAGGCATGCTCTGAGTTGTAGTTGTAACACTAGTCGCATTGACGGATGCCTCAGCATTACCAGCAGCAAAAGAATTAGAAGCCTTACCCTGGCTGGGTGCAGCTGTAGTAGAGACCCCAGCACCGAATCCAAAAATGCTACTTCCAGTATTTGCAACTGTCGAAGATGTACCGCCAAAACTACTATTACCCGTGCTTGTAATTGGTGGAGATGAACCAGCAAAAATGCTACTTCCAGTGCTTGTTGTTGCTGATGATGTACCACCAAAAGTGCTACTTCCAGTGGTTGAAAAGGCTGCCAATGTACCACCAACAGTGCTACTTCCAGTGGTTGAAAAGGCTGCCAATGTACCACCAAAAATGCTGCATCCTGTGCCTGTAGTTGCGAATGATGTACTACTGGAAGTAGATGAAGCACCAAGGAGCTCGCTAGTAGAATTACCAAAGCTCGTCTCGTTTTTCTTGGCTTCTGTTGATTCTGTGCCAGAAGTAGCTGACAATGGTGAGATTGAGGTTGCTGGAGATGATCCAAACTTGAAAATAGATGCAGCAGTAGAAGGTGTTGTAGCTGAGGAAGTGGTTACGGAAGTGGCAACACTGTTGGTGGTGGCAAATGAGACAGTGGAGCTACTAAACAAGTTCTGATTAAAACCAGTATTGGAAAACAAAGGTGGCGTTGGGGAAGAGGTTGAGGATGGGCAAGAAGCAAGAGAACCATTGTTTAAAGGTGAACCATTAGCAGGTGCCCCAAAGGAGAATATGCTAGCAGTTGATGATGATGTGGATGCAGCTGAAGGGAATGAAGATTCAGGTGTCCTAAAAGAGACTCTATTATCAGCTTTATCTGATGCTGGCACTATTGTCACAGAATCAGTTGCACCAACAGCATCAGAAGCAAGGCTGCACATTAAGCAAGAAAGATAATAGGTATAAATAGTTATACTAAAATTTTGGGCCATAGCATCAAAACATACTGTTGCCGTAAGGAGAGGTGGTGGGAGCAGTAAAAATAGTTTTAAAGAAGAAAAGACAGTTCGATATGTAAACAATAATGACTAGTGGTGGTATCATGTCAGCTCAGCATCCAACTAAAGCCAATACTTAGTGGTTTAGTGCCTATTTGATATGGCTTCTAGTAGAGGTAAAACAGCTCATTTAATTCCAAAAGCTCTTTTTAAATTTTTTGATGGTGTTTGGTTGTATTTTAAGTAGAGTTTTTGAGGATTAAAAAAGTTATTTTGCCTCTACTAGCAGAAGCTCAAAATTTGGGCTTTTGGGAATAGAGCTTGAAAAGTTTTTTTAAATGTTAAATTATCTATAATAGCCTTATTTAATTTAACATTATTTAATTTTTTTTATAACACAACTTAAAAAAACTTATCCAATAAAATAATTTTACATTTTTTAATAAAAGCTCTCACTCATAACCAAACACCTAAAAACTTTTTGTCAAAAACTCTACTTCTAAAAGCTCTATTTGAGGAAGCTTTAATTGAAAAGCTATATCAAACGGACCCTTAGTGTGTAAGCTGAACATAGCTATATAATGAGTAGCCATGTCACAGGCTCACAGCAGATGCATTAGCAATCGGTCACAACAGCCATAATCGTCACATCATATTTCACATTATTAATCAAATCTCAAGGTTTATAAATAAAAATACATAGCGCTATGACATTTGGTGCACTACTTGTGCAGAAGGTAAAACAAAAACTTGCTCAAGTTTTGAAGATCAATGACCACAGTAGTTCACGTAACAACTAACCTCAAAGCAGGTTCTAAAAGTTAAATTAGCATGTAGACATAATGAAATCCTGCATGAATCAAAAACCCTGGGACAGCAAATTCAACTTGCAGCTTGCAAAAATATGAGAAGAATGTTTAATTCATCTTAACATTTGAGCCTATCATTTTCTATAATAATGAGTGGAAATATATGTAATTACTCTTGACCAATTCAAAATTTGAAATCTCTCATAAGCATACAAGCATTAAACTTTCATATGAAATTGACAATTAAGTTTGGCTTTGAAGATACCCTACAAAATAATATCTTGATTAATAGAAAATAATAATTTAGTTAACTTTTCAAACCTCAGCTTCTCACAGTACACTAGGTACACATTCATTAAAAAACGGTGGGCATCATGGTATGACTATGAACTGTATTTTTGGCCAATTAATTGAAGCTTACAACAGGATAGTTAACTGAAGTGTGTAATTACACCATATATGATTTTAGTCCATAACTTGCACTTAAATCTTTATATATTGCCTTCAAAATAAGTTTATCTTTTTCTCTAGTTTCTTTAATGGATTTTTTGAGGACATACTTGTCATATGACAGAAGTTTTCTTTTACCAGGAGTATAATTTTTTTCAATCTTTTAAAAACCTATATGCATGTAATAAAAAATAAAACATTATGTATCATATATCAAATACACAGCAAAGAGAAGTAAATTTGGTGTTATTAGAAAATTCATAAAATATGAGGGGAAATATGAAAATCCTTCTAAAATCTAAGACCGAATCGGGGGGGGGGGGGGGGGGGGGGGGGTAGGGATGAAACGTAACTCAAAAAAATAACATTACATGTGATGACAAATTTACCCCTTAAAAATAATATTAAAATATTTATCTTTTTTACTTTTATAATCTAAAAGGACACAACTGTGTTTAAAACTTATTTAGTTACATTCCATTTCATTACTATTTATTTACCAAATAATTTTTTTGAACATTACATTATAAACCTCTCATTTTTTTCCCAAACAAGGTTATATTACGTTACTCTCCATTCCATTCCATTTCATTAGGTTACATTACATTATAAACTATACCATTTTATCAATCCAAACATAGCCTAAGAGTAGGGCCTAGATGTTTTCTTACTTTATGCCAAAATGTCTTTCATATATAACCATGCCACAACCACTATTTTATATCTTCTAACTCCTAGTGAAAAAAAAATTAAATGAGTCTGTATTCTACAGGGAATATGAGACAAATGTGGTGAAGAAAATCTCAAGAATGAAGTTGGGATATCACCTTGGTTTCTCTTAAACTCCTTAGAGTAGTAATAGCGCTTTCAATTAACATCCAGGTGGCATTTGTCATAGTTTCAACAAAATTTTTGTGCAGGATAATTAATAATTCTATATGTTGAAATCCTGTAAAAGCTACTGCCAAAGGTCTTTATATATCATAACTTAAAATTGTTTTAAACGATTCCACGTAATTGGCTCATGAAAATTGTTTTCTTTCCTTCAGTTTTCTTTTTTATATCTATAGCAGTAACCGTGATGGCTCTTTATCCTTCATTCCTTCCCCTACTACTTTGCCCCTTCTTTCCTCACCTAATAAAAATTATATTTCTCATCTTGAAAGTAAATCAAAATCAAAGATCAAAAAGTGATAACAGATACAGAATCCTCAATGACACTTGCCGCTACGTATATTAATAAATAATTAAAGAAGAAATGAATAAACATCCTACTAAACTATGTCTTTGTAAGCAATAAACACGAAAGATGTGTACTGACCTGGTCAAGCTTTCTGGCTTTGAATTCAAAGGAGCACCAAATTTACAGATTGGAGGTTCGCTAATTACTGTCGAAGAGGAGGTACTAGTAAACTGAGGAACCTTGTCAACATTTGTGAAAGTGCTGAACGAGGGAGAAACAACATTTGATTCCTTAGGTGAAGCAAATTTCTCCCCAAAGCTAAATATAGAACCACTGGATTCATTTGCAGCCTTATTAGAAGTCAAGGTTGATAGAGTGGCTATCTCATCTGGCTGTGCAAGCATGCTGGGGGAAGGCACAGTTGAGAAGGTAAACACAGGGCCCTTCCCAGCAACAATAGCTCCATCATTTGTTTCCTTGAAATCAGAACTAGCTGGAGACTTCTCTACTGTGATAGCCTCAGCAGCAGTGGTCTTATCGTCCAAAGATGCATTTGGCTTGTCTCTACCATCAGCCAAAGGCATAGATGGAGGCCCATTAGAATAGTCGTCGTCATCCAACTCCAGATAATCCTACATGAGAGATACACATCACTTTGACCATAACGAAATTATTTATATAATGATATGGAAAATTATCATTTTCCTTGGAACATCCTAGTTACCCAGTCTCTTCCAATCCCTGAACCACAAAAATAATACTAGGTCCATATCCTCATAGGCCATTAGAGAAATCACAATAATTTAGCCAATGTTTAAAAATACGTGGCGGCGCCTCGAGGCGGCCGGCCATTGAGGCGCGAGGCGGACCGCCTCGAGGCGGCGAGGCGGGCGCCTCGATCCGAAAATGAAGTTTTTGATATTATTCAATCTCTATATAGAAAAAATTTACATCCAATTCAATTCTTAATCACTGATTTTACCCAAATCAAAAACCCTAATACCCAAATCTACAGATTATATGCGAACCTTATATAATAACATTACATTCAGCAAACAAACAGAAGGAAACAACATGTTTATATCTTTTAGGTGTTAACTAGCTCTATAATATATTTTTTTTGTTTGAATAAAGCTCTGTAATATTTGAAATATCTTTTACTTGATGAAGAATAATATTATAATTTGCTTTGAACCTTTCACAATATCGTTTATGGAAAATGATACTTGCCCAGAATTAGTAGTGCTACACATTCAGGGGAACTACCATATAGCAATAATATTAACAACCAACAGATCAAAAATCGAAATTGACTCATAAATGAAAAAGAAAAACAAGAAGAACAGGTTACCACAAACGCTGCCATCGCCGTCGCCGTTGCCGAGATCAGAAAAGTCGCCGAGAGGCTGAGAGAGAGAGCAGTATAGGCCGAGAGAGAGAGAGAGCAGAGGAGTCGAGAGAGAGAATACAGAAATCCTAAAATCAATTTTCTTTTTTTATAATGTAAATGAAACGACGACGTTTTGAAATCCCCAAAACGTCGTCGTTTCATTTGAAAAATTTTAAAATTAAAAAAAAAAACAAGTTTCGCGTGAGGCTGCCGCCTCACCCCGATTTGGCGTGAGGCGGCCGCCTCACAAGCATTGAGGCGGCCGCCTCATAAAAACCGAATTAGGCAGCCGCCTCGACGCGCCGTTGTCGCGAGGCGCGACGCGGCGCCTCGAGCGAATTTTTAAACACTGAATTTAGCCAACCGTCACATGATGGCTTGCTTTCATGATATGAAGTCTGATCAATTTCTTCCTCTATTTATTTATCTTTTTCGTGGGAGTGGTGTTGTGTGTCTATGATCTTGGATAAGATCATTATTGATATTGTCGATTAATCAGAAATCAATGTGTCAGTGACAGTAACCACAGGATAGTTCAAAGTTAAATTGTGGTTTACAACCAAAAGGATTTCTGAACACAACTTAAAAAATAAAATTGGATTGGAAGAGGTAACTTCAGATCTGATGAATGGTCAGAAGATGGGGAAAAAAAAAGCCAACAGTGACATCAAATAATACCTGCATAAACAAAAGATGAGATGGAACATGAAACAAAACATACCTCATGAGCACTCATCTGGAAAGCACGCTTCTTTTGTGATTGGGGATGGACCACGGAGTTTGTCAAGGCAGAATCTGTCGTTATAGCACTAGGCAAATTATCCTTGATGATTCCAGCAGCATCTGCAACATTCGTAGCAGGAATCAATTTGGGAGAAAAAATCTTGGTTGGACCATTTTCTTCAACCTTGTCCTGCTTCTGGGATGAAGAATCTCTAACATCAAGTAACGGACTGTCGAGTGAACCATTTGATCTATTGTTATCTTGAATATTCTCCATGAAAATTGAGAAATCAACATTCTCTAGGCTTTTAAGTGCCGGCCCATGTAGCATAGATGGTGACAACTTTGTAGGTGATTTCTCCCTCGAAGAGACCAACTTATCAAGCTGCTGCAATATTTTTGAAGCCATCTCACTGGACTTGGAAGAAATGGGGGTAGTGCTTGTACTTGGAACGCGGTTATCCTCATTTTCTATAAACAATTTTGTAAGACCGTCCTTTGGTTCACTCAGTAAAAGTGGCTTCTGCAATGAGTACGAAGGGTATTGAACATTATCAGCAACGCCACTTCCTCGCAAAGAGAGACTTCCAGAAGCTGCCAAGCTCAAGCTTTTAGAAGATAGAAGATTAGATTTCTGGCGAATTCTCCGTATGGGACCAACAGAGCCTATATCACTATCCAGGAAAGAACTTCGGCGTTTTAGAGACTGCAAATGAGGAGGCAAATTATTCAGAGATATTAACTTAAAAGGGACTCCAAACATGGTAAAAGCAATTAATTTTTACCCCTTGTTTAGAACCAGTCAGTCTGTTTTTCTCCCATGTGCTCTGAGGAGATGGTGATGGGCCAGAAACAGAGTCATTTGTGAGACCAGCTCCCTGTGAAATGGGCAGATAAATAACATATTTGCAATATAATCGACATAAAAAATGTAATCAGATATAGATTTCAGTGGCATATAGACCTTGAAGTCAGTAGTTGAGTGAACTCTGGAATATGGTGCACGAGCCATACTGTATATTGCAGATCTGCCTCGAGATCTTGGAGTTACAAAAACATTTTCAGGAACCCCAACATGACCAGAAGATCTTGGAACAAGAGACAAAACAGGTGATGCTGAAGGTAATGGTTGCTTGCCCAAAACAGTTGACTGCTCTCTGAGTGCCTGACCATGCACACCTAGCATTGACAGGGAGACTTTTGAAGGCCTGCTGCCCATGTAAGCTTTTGCAAGCTCTGCAGGTGAAGCAATATCCTCATCCAGAACCTATAGACATTACAGCCACAAAAGTGTCAAAATAGGATCATCAAAGCCACCTTTCCTCATTATTACACACTGTTATAAGTTCAATTTTTTTTTTTGAGAGAGAGTTCATAAAAACTACCAAATAGCACTCAGTCACTAAGAAACCCACAAGAAAAAGAAGGTATAGACAAGCTTTCATACAGTTGAACTTGCAACAGGTGTCGAAATGAGTTGGTTCGCAATCCCATTTTCTTTGCAAGGAGTATCCAAGGCTGCCTCCTTTCTGTTACGAAGCACCACAGGTTTTGAAAGGACCGCTTCGGGGATTCTCTGCTCATCTCTGACAGGCATTTCGGCAGTTCTTGATTGCAAAAGGGCAGTCAATCTATCAACCTCTGATCTGTGAACCAACCAGAATTCATATTATTTGGCATCACCAAAAAGTTCCAAGTAAGAAGTTCATGGTGACTGTAACTGCTTTGTGGGGAAAAAAATACAATATAGGTACTCAAATTGGGGCAGTTCAGCTTCCAATTCACAATTGCATATCAGAATTAATATATAAGTATTATGAAAAAAGTTAACATTCACAGGCAAAGAAACTCGGGTAATACAGACAATTATAAAAAAATAAATAAAAACTCCCACAATGAGCATGACTGCATACTTTGATAAAGAGCTTTCCATATGAAGTCAATTTAAAATTGTTTATATGGTGACTTGCCTTGAAAATGTTTTTTGCTTCAGGATTTTCTCCAGCTCAATAAGCCCACCTGTAGGAGAACTATTATTAAGATCATCATGACTACCAATGGCTCCTTGAACACCAGCATGATCCTTTGTGGCATATTTGCATGCAACAAAACAAAAGAAATATCAAACAGATTTCATAAAGTAGACTAGGGTTAATATTCTCACACATAGAACACACTAGACAAAATGTTGCATTTCATTCCCAAAAAAAAAAAGTAAAAGCAGAAAAATGATAAACAAGATCAATGACAACCGATTGCCTTGGAGATTTTAGAAGTCAAGAATTTTCCACCACAAAATCAATAAATCATACGCATCTGTGCGGCAGTGAACTATATTTTCCCATATCAATGTCATAGATGCTGTAATAAATACTTCAAAGCTTAAGGCTGCTCACTCAGTAGTTACCATAAATATAAATAGACAATTTTCGTCTTAAAAACTACTGCAAATAGCACATTGGCATTTGAAGCTGGCTACATTTGATATGTTCGTAACACGCTATTTCAACACAAGATTGTCAATTAATTAGGTCATCAAGAAAGAGATTGGAAAGTGATATGCCAATGATTTTAAAGCACACGTAAATGACACAAGGAAAGCAAACTCTTTAATAAGCTCTATTCTAATTCAACTGAAAAGAGAGGGAAGGGGGAAGAAAAAATATTGACGACACAAGGAGCAAAGTAAACTTACTGTGGAGACTTGTTCTTGGTCCATATTTGTTTCTTCATGCTTTGACTCTGTTAAAATAATGAATTCATATGTGATGAAGAGCCGATTAAATTGCTTCAAATATGATTGAATAGAATAAACATAAACCTAAATGTCAACTCATTCTGAATCAATCTCACTACTTCACATGAGCACACCACATATCCACAAAAGCATTTATACAAATTGACACAGTATCAAATTGTAAATCTAATGCTTATTGGATGGAATTATTAAAACCTAAACTAATATTTCCATAAGTTAAATAAAACAACACTATTTGTACATCACATAATAAAATGTCAATAAACTAAGCAGAACAATACACATTTCCTAGCCATTCCAAGTGCTAATATGTTCCAATAAGCGTGATAATTCATTAAATGCACGTAATTAAGGAAAATAAAAACCAAACTTTTCAAATCAAACACAATAACCAGACAATTGCAGCTAAAATACAACAAAGAATAAAAGAATGAACCAAACACAATCCAATTGCCAAAAAGACCCTAACCCGGTTCCGGCGGCGGCGGAGGTGGCAGTCGCTTACGGAAAACAGAAGCGAAGAGTCGGTGAGCGCTAGAAACAATGAGCCGCTGCGCTGGATCAACCAACTTGGACAGCCAACCATTGTTGTTATTTATATTGAAATTGGTAGGGTTTCTTATAGCCGTGGGAGGTCGATCATACGGCGTCGTTTGCGTGGACCTCCGGAAAGGTCGCTTTTGAAACTTTCCTCCGGCTCCATGAGCACTCTCGTCCCGCGCCGTCGCCATCAGAGAGGAGAGAGAAAAACTAGGGTTTGGAACTTTTGGGGAAAAAAGAAAGAGTGAACTTGCTGATTTAGGGTTTTCAGTGACAACGAGAGCGGAAAAAAAAATGAATTTGCATCTTTTATTGCCAGTGTATTTTCTTTTTCAGTAATGATAAAATGACAGGTGGTGATATTTTGGAGACTGACTGCAAAAGTAGGACCATTCATTGCGGCGGTCATCCAAGCAAAGTGGTGTTTCAGTCTGTTTTGTTCTAGTGTGAGACTGCAACAAATGTAAAGATGGGCCATGCACGTCCACGTGTCCCTCTAATTTTACAGGGAAAAAGGAAATTAAACGTGTCTTATGAAAATTAATAATATACAGAGAAAAATTAACTGTACCTTATAAAATTAAATAGCCGTGAGAAATTATCACTTACCATTTAATCGACCGGTGGTCACGTGGCAAAAAAGTTTGGATCCGGTCCGGTTCATTCGGGTCTGTTAAGTAGAGGTCCAGCTCGAGTTCGGGCCTAAGTCGAGCCTAACATATTAAGCCCGGGCCTGGTTCTGTCCGAGCTTAAAAAATATTATATATATTTATATAATAAATTAAAAAATATTTAAATTTTTATTAATAAAAAATCGGATCGGATAAAGCCCGGGCCCGAGTCGAGCCGGGCCGATTCGGAAGACACTCAGGCTGAAATTTTTCCGGACCCGGACCAAAAATAAGCTCGGGCCCGGCCCGACTCATTGCCACCCTTAGGTCACTTAAGTGTTGGAGTTGGTAAATTTTTTTCTAAATATTTAGAATTACATATAAGACATTGAGAGTTTGAGACTACACTATTTTAAAGTTGATCTAAAAATTTCTAACGATTTATTTTATTTTATTTAGATTTATTCAAATTTTAAATAAAACAGTTTGAGTATTATAAAATTATCAATCGTATATCCTAAAATACACGAATTCTGATACTTTGTTCATTGATCTAGTCAAAAATTGATACTTTTTGTAATTTTTAATGGACTTATGAACAAAATTTCATGATTTGTGTATTTTTAATAACATGTCAAGTATTAGATATACAATTGATAATTTCTTTTGAGTCTTGTAATAAAATTTGAGTTACAACAGATACCTAAATGCATTGTTTGGATTACAAATACCAATTTTCACATGGAAAAAAAAATGTAGTAATATTTATAAAAAAGGAGGTAAGGCTTTTCTTACAAATTTTTTTTCTTTTTAAAAAATTTTGGATAACTTTAAAAAGTGAAATATAGTTTTTACTTTGAGTTGTAGGAGATTCGATAGAATGAAGGACTACAAAAGTTAAGCACTTAGAAAGGGTACAAACTTTGAAGCGGTCATAAACTCATTCCCACACTTGATAAAACTTTACAATCTCCAAAGTCACAACACACATTTTGTGGTTTTTTTTTTTTTTTTGGCATTTTCAACAAATAATTAGAAAACCAATATACAAACTATTGATGAATAAGTATATATATGTTTCTGATAATTAAATTTTATTGACACTGACAAAAAACGGTAAAAAAAAAATTTGGATTTTACATTTCGGATAGAACACAATGAAATGATTTCAAAGTATAATAGAAAAATATTTCGTTTGGTTTGATTAGTATTGTATTATTAAAGTGATTAAGTTAATATAAATAAAAGCAAAATAAATATGGATTAGATAATTTCAAATTAAAATTTTAACACAAATCTTAAGTCGTGATCTCCTATTATCATATAATTCAATAGTGAATAAACTGATATTATTAAATATTATTTTGACTTTAACATCTATTTTTGGATGTATAAAATTAATTGCTCAAATTTTATATTAAAATTTTAAATAAAAATCTAAGTTAAAATAATTGCATC
This sequence comes from Zanthoxylum bungeanum, assembly GCA_019454045.1. NCBI lineage: Eukaryota > Viridiplantae > Streptophyta > Magnoliopsida > Sapindales > Rutaceae > Zanthoxylum > Zanthoxylum bungeanum. The sequence continues at coordinate 26,785 of SKCR01051430.1, forward strand.
CATTAAATATTGCAAATGAATAGATATAACAAACTCAAAGTCAATTTGCTCGGAATTATTATCAAATTATTGGTCCTATTTGGTATTGTGGTTTGATATGTGATGAGATAACAAAACGTATTTCATTAAAATGTAATTTTTAAGTGTTTAGTTAATAATAAAAAATTACGAATATTAATCGTGATTTCTCTCCAAAATGGAATTTTATAAAAGCTTAAATTTTTAGCTTTTACTCATAACCAAAATACTAAAAATGAAGTCTATAATTATTTTATAAATATCGTTTGTGCGGAAATCCTCACAAACAATATATTCATAAACAATAAAATTAAAATATTGATTATAAAAAGGCAAGAGTGTTTTAGTCCAAATGTGTTCTATTATTACTTAATATCAAAATCTCGATCTTTTATTATAGAGAATCTCATACTGTTTATAATATTTTATTATAAGGAAAATAAACTGACACCGGTTACATTTCATTCACGCTCCCCACTAATTGAATCACTCCCTAAAATATTGGAACTTCCATATTCTGGGCGGTTATCTAGCTTAAGAAACGAAAAGTAATTAATTGATTGTCTGATTACTTGTTTAGAAGATTCGTGTCATTAAGAAGCTGATATTTCAAGCTCATTCCTTGTGTGAGCTTCTACTTGTCTTTGTTGGAGCCAAACCTGATATGGACTTTCTATCCGGGAGCCCTGAATTCAAACTCTGATAAAGGTTCTCGCATTAGATTCTAACGATAGGTTCTGGTGAACTCTGATGGAAGTCCTCATTTCAGACTCTGGTAATGAGTTTTGTTATTAGACTCTCTTGACATGTTCTGTTACTAGACTATGATGATAAGTCATGGAGCCTCTTCATCTAGTCATATGTCATTTTACTAGATGCTTGATTTTCCCTAAACTTGCCCCATTTTATTTACGTTATTTTGAAAAATTATGGAAATAAATTATCTCTTTCAAAAAGTCAAGTGGGGCCCCCGCCTATATTGAGAATAAAGCTCTATACGCTTCATCGTTGCCTCTCCATCGGCACAACATGATCTGATCTTTTTGCTTTAAGATCCTACCATTAACAGTGGGATCCTACAGTTCAGTGGGGTGAGTGTCATCTGTGCAGCCCAGATGCTCTGCACGTTAGAGATTCGCCTCTATGAGGCTCATAATGATTTGGCTAAGGCTTCAGAAGTGATGGAGTCAATGAGAGGGAGTTGGAGTGCTAGGTCGAGGCTCACAAGAAAGATGTGTCTGCTTTGGCTGTCACCCAGTCGGAGCTCAATGAGAAGTTGGATCAGTTGGAGATTGAAAATCAGGATTTGCGCGCAGACCTGGCCTCGGCTGCTCATGAAAATGAGGGGACTTCGCGCTGATGTCTCTAAGGTTCAGTAGATAAGGCTCTCCATTTTGGAGTTTCTGACTTTACTTTGTTTCCAGCATCTTCTGTTTCTTATGTGTCGTCTTCTTGCAAGACCTGGTGGTGTCTCAAAGGCAACGATATGAGTTCCTCCATAAGCACTCTGCTATGAGCGTGGAAGTTTCCAAGTTAAAGGAGTAGTTACAAGGTGATGATTATCATCGTCAGGATGAGCTTGAGCTCATTCTCTCATAGTCATATGCTCGGTACAATGTCATCAACTAGGTGAATAGTGCCAAGCGTTATCGCCTTGGTTGTGATGACCGGGTCAAGGATCCTGCTGACATAACCTGCAGAGGATGTCATGATGAATGAGACACGCTGCAGAGGTCGTGGATCAGAACTATACTCAAGACCATTATATCCAATGTCAGGGCCTCGAAATCAATTTTTTGGATGATTTGCGGGATGAGGTTGAGGAAAGTTTGGGTTTTCAAGATGCTACATGATCTTCGAGTGCTGCCACACATCTTCAGATTGACCTAGACCTTCATTTGGTCCATTCAAGGGTTGCTTCCTCTCATGATGTTCCTGCATTGGCTGCTTAGGAGGTCCATTATGCTCTTTTGATACTTTCGGATCCTCCTGCTCTTTTGGGCCTACCAGCCCCTGATGTGGAGCATTTTTCAGCCATTTTGCCAGTTGTTGTACCGTATTCAGAGGGTGCACTCACTTCTTCAGCGGGTCTTGTTTATTCCCATGAACTTATAAAATAATGTGTTATAGATGTACATGGCCTTAGAGCCTTTTTTTTTTGTAAGTTTTACTCTTTCCACCAGTGCTGGTATGCCTAGTGTTGTTGGGGATTATAAGGCAAAGGCGAATGAACGTCAGATGACAAGTCATTTTGCCCTTAAATTTTGGTTGAGCAAGTCTCGTGTCATTTCTAAGGAGATATCAAATGAGAAATTTTGGAGTGAAACTACTTTCGAGGCCTTCGAGGTTGCCCATCGCCGAATTTTCAGGAAGTGGAGATGAATTCTCATCTCATTCCTGTGGACTCCGGAATTCGCCAAGTGATAGAAACCTGCCTGAAACAAAGCCAAGCAAACCTCTCCACGTGTTCTAAGCCCCAAGAACCGCGAATCTTGATGTTGTAAGAACAAAATCCTTCCAAGATCAAGTCCAACCCTTAAGGAACATTGCCCTTAAAAACCTTTCTTTATTTCTTTGAGAATCCTGAACAGCGATACAGCGCCACAACGCTTGCCACACGTTGATAAGCTTTTTTTCCGTAAAACCAAGGAAGAATCCACTCCCTCAAGATGACACAAGTCAATTTGTTTTGTAAAAAGATATATTATTGGTTGATTCCCCATTACAATGAATAATGCCCCTTTAAATAGGTGGCTTACCCTAATTCTACCCAGATATAATAAAATCCTAGTAAAATAAACCCAATAACACATAAAATACTTCAAAATTTCGTGCATGGGCTTTGTAATATAATTAAAGTTCAGCCCAACACTTAAACAACACATAACCTTAAAAAATTATAAAATATAAAAACCATAGGGATATCTTGCGTCCTCATTTTGACCAAGAAGACATCCGAACTGGACTTTGATATAAGCTACAAAGTTGTAGAGATACGAGTTCTCTTTCCAATGCAACTTGAATCACCAAAATCGGATATCGGACAAGAAAGTTACGTCCAAAATACGAAGACTGCGTAAATTCCGCCACTGCTAATGCACCATTCGGAAATAAAGCCCAAAATCAATCAAGGCAGCCCATGCACGTCCTAGACCCATTCCAATATTGCTTTAGACATAATAAATCCTTCACATAATGTCTCATGCATGGACCAAACTCCAGAACCCAGGGAATCTTCCAAATCCACCAAAATGGCCCAAATACACCAATTTGACCAAGCCATGCAATCAGCCACAACTTCAAGTTAACTTGGCCCAACAAACAGAGCTCATTCTGGATCACATCACCAAGGGTCCCCAATCAGAATTTGTAAGTTGGGCACTAGCAATCCTGCAAAAAACAAAGTAGAGTGGACGAGAGTAGGCTACCACCGGTGTGGTGGATACCGGGTACACTCCGACGCCCAAGTCAGTGGCAGGAAATAAGTTTGTAAAATGGGAAAGCAAGGTTAAATATTACCTCTACTTCCTTTGTTTGGCCGTGAGAGCCGTGTAATATATGAGGGGATTAGGATTGAGAGCATGAAGTATTAGGGTGAGAGAAATGAGACTTGAATGCTTTCTTCCTGTATTCTTTTCATATTTATAGATAAAAGGTTTGGTGTATTTGGTAATGGTTTTGGAGTAAGTGAGGATTAGTGCTAGAGTTAGGTTAAGTGGAGTGGTGGGGATTAGTGCTAGAGTTAGTTTAGAGTGGAGTGGTGGGGATTAGTGCTAGAGTTAGGTTAAGTGGTCATGCTTTATGATTTTAATTGTAATCAATACATAATTCTTTGGGCTTTGGTTTCGGGCCTAACATGCTGATGGGCTTAAGGTGAAAGACAGTTTTACCCTTAGACCAAATTTGGCTCTTACAGTTTGTCCCTTACTCTCTAAGGCAAAGAAGTTTTGTCTTAGAGAGTATATACGTTGTGTCGAATGATACTAATCACAAAAGCACGTGACAAGAATGTATCACCTTCTGTTGGATTGTTTTATAAGAGCTTTGTGCAAAATGTGGGTTTTTTGGATATATCGCGTGTATCGTCTGGGGAGACGAAGTCTTAGTCCTTCTGATTTGACTTAAATTTATGGTAATTGGTTCTTGGTCGTCTGATCAGTTTGAAGATCCATGGATATATTTGACTCGACATAAGTAATGGGGAACATTCTCTGGTCAACTGAACCGAATGTAAATTTTAGGAGTCCCACTTGACTCGACAAGAGTCATGGGGTATGTCCATTTATCGACTGAACCAAATGCAGGTTCAGGAGTCCAACCTTGACTCGACTAGAGTCATGGGGAATGTCCCTTTGTCGACTGAACCAAATGCGGGTTCAGGAGTCCAATCTTGACTCGACTAGAGTCATGGGGAATGTCCCTTGTCGACTGAACCAACGGTGGTTCAGGAGTTTACTTGACTCGACATGAGTCCAGGGGAATGTCCCTTGTCGACTGAACCAAATGCAGGTTCAGGAGTCCAACTTGACTCGACAAGAGTCCAGGGGAATGTCCCTTGTCGACTGAACCAACGGTGGTTCAGGAGTTTACTTGACTCGACATGAGTCCAGGGGAATGTCCCTTGTCGACTGAACCAAACGGTGGTTCAGGTGTTTACTTGACTCGACATGAGTACAGGGGAATGTCCCTTGTCGACTGAACCAAATGCGGGTTCAGGAGTCCAATCTTGACTCGACTAGAGTCATGGGGAATGTCCCTTTGTCGACTGAACCAATGCATGTTCAGGAGTCCAACTTGACTCGACTAGAGTCATGGGGAATGTCCTTTGTCGACTGAACCAAACAGGTTCATTCAGGAGTCCACTTGACTCGACAGAGTCCAAGGGAATGTCCCTTGTCGACTGAACCAAACGGTGGTTCAGGAGTTTACTTGACTCGACATGAGTCCAGGGGAATGTCCCTTGTCGACTGAACCAAATGCAGGTTCAAGAGTCCAGGGGAATGTCCCTTGTCGACTGAACCAAACGGTGGTTCAGGAGTTTACTTGACTCGACATGAGTCCAGGGGAATGTCCTTGTCGACTGAACCAAATGGTGGTTCAGGAGTTTACTTGACTCGACATGAGTCCAGGGGAATGTCCCTTGTCGACTGAACCAAACGGTGGTTCAGAGTGTTTACTTGACTCGACATGAGTCCAGGGGAATGTCCCTTGTCGACTGAACCAAATGCAGGTTCAGGAGTCCAACTTGACTCGACATGAGTCCAGGGGAATGTCCCTTGTCGACTGAACCAAATGGTGGTTCAGGAGTTTACTTGACTCGACATGAGTCCAGGGGAATGTCCCTTGTCGACTGAACCAAACGGTGGTTCAGGAGTTTACTTGACTCGACATGAGTCCAGGGGAATGTCCCTTTGTCGACTGAACCAAACGCAGGTTCAGGAGTTTAACTTGACTCGACATGAGTCCAGGGGAATGTCCCTTGTCGACTGAACCAAACGGTGGTTCAGGAGTTTACTTGACTCGACATGAGTCCAGGGGAATGTCCCTTGTCGACTGAACCAAACGGTGGTTCAGGAGTTTACTTGACTCGACATGAGTCCAGGGGAATGTCCCTTGTCGACTGAACCAAACGGTGGTTCAGGAGTTTACTTGACTCGATATGAGTCTAGGGGAATGTCCCTTGTCGACTGAACCAACGGTGGTTCAGGAGTTTAATGACTCGATATGAGTCCAGGGGAATGTCCCTTTGTCGAATGTACTACCTATCTACTCACTCAATTTTTTATCATTTGTCGAGTGATTATAAGGCATACCGGGGTTTGCTCAATATTTTATACATTCTATAGATCTTCCACGTGTCGTTTAACGGAGTAAAACCTAGCGCAAATAACGAGGAGTCTTATGGCGGGAAATAAACCGCCAAAAGAAGTAGTATAAGATGGCTTGATGGGTTCATTTGTTTCATTTCACAAGATCAATCGATTTGGGAGAGAACTTCAAGGCTTCAAGGTACTTCTTTCACTCTCTTCGCGTTCTTCATTTGCTTTGAATATTCGTAGAGTAGCTTCAATCAGTTCTAAGCTAAATTAGGTTGTTTGATCTTTAGAATCATACGTTATTTGGTGGATTGTGTTTGGAGATAGGAGTAGGATTTGATCTTTAAGGAACCCAAATCTTAGAAATTATTTGTTTGTAGACTCGCTGATTAGAATATGTCGAGTGGAGACTCTTTAGAAAGTTTAGGAGAACAGATCGATACATTCGTAGGATCATCATCGAGTGAATCGACAGAAGAAAAATCATTAAGGGAATGGTCGCGTCAAGAGTTTTTCGAGGAAGGACCTGTAACCGTTATGTCGCATGAAGTTCCGTTGCAGGCAATTCCTATTAGATCATTGGCAGCTGTCGAGGAGTTTAGTGGAGGGGTGAGCACAAGTGAGCCTACCAACATACTAACCAAGAACCCAGCTAGTCGAATGACGGCTAGTTTGCTGATGGAAATTAGGGTTAAGTATAGATTTCCTAGATCAATGGAACTGAGGGTGCCCTTGCCGTCTGAAAGGATCGATTATAAAATTCCCGGATGGATTGGTTTTTATGTAGTACGTACCGTTTTCTAATGGGCTTAGATTCCCCATTCCGAGGTTAGCTTGGGAAATTTTGGATCATTATGGGATTGCTCCTTCACAACTAATGCCGAATGCTTGGAGGATTCTAATGTCGATTGAATGCTTAGCATTCGAACAAGGGTTATTGTTTGAGGTGAAGGACGTTTTATATTCATACTACCTCAAAGAGCATCTAACTGAAAAAGGGAGATATACTTTGTACCTTCGTCGTAAGAGGGAACAAATAGTTATTGGGCTTCCAACAAACGATAGGGGTAATTGGCAGTCAGGTATATTCTTTGTGAAAAATGAGGGTATCTTTGGGTCGACTGGAATGGGTCGAGTTTCAGAATATTGGAGTGTATTTAGTGAGTATCAACTTCTTCTATTAATAAATAATTTATCAATGTTATTGTCGTATGATACTAATGTATGGATTGTTTATTATGCAGGTCCTTTTCGAAACAGTTTATTCGACAAAACACCTCTTATTTTGTCGAAACTAAAGCTCTTCTTGATCTACCGGTCGAACAAAGAGATTGGAGGATAATCTTGGTAGAGCAGAGATTAAGAGCAACTTTACAGTGGAAAGAAATCTTCGAATCAGAAGGTATATCTACCCCTTTGGCACTTTCTAAAAACGTATTGGAAGTCATCTACTGTACTCGGTCGATTCGAGCTCTGTACGGAAAGGTGTTGTTTATAAAGACATTAACTCCAAAAGAAATTTTATGCGCAGAGGACATGGCTTCGAGGAAAAAAAGTAGCATCAATTGATGAGTTGATGAGCCGAAAAAAGGCTAGGAAGCTCAAGATAAAGGAGCCAGAAGTGGAGGTTCCAGAACCACAATTGGTATCGTCGACTGGAACTCCAAAGCATAAGGGGAAGTCGACCTGAAATAGTTGTCAAAGGGGGGAAAAGGAAGGCGGATGAAATCGAAGACAATCGATAATATAGTTGTCAGGATTCCATCAGGGTCGACTGCAATTTCGGACCCATCAAGCCTTGACCCTTTTATTAAGAAGCTTCTGCTGGAAGAGGATGAACAGAGGCTATCCAAGATTGGCCCGGTCGAGTCGATGAAAAAGGCTGCGGCTTTAAATTACCAAGTAAGAAAGTAAATAGAAATTTCATAATAATTTGTAGAATGGATTCTAATCAAATCCTTTTTCCAGGCAATGGAGTGCAGCTACATATGCAGCGATATGTCGAATCGACTCTTAAGAAACAGAGAGAGATGGAAAATCATTTGCGGCTATGAAAAAGGAAGTGGTCCAAAAGAAGTCGCTTGAAAAAAGAAATGCTGAATTGGAGAAGGAGTTGAAGGAAGTGAAGGCAACACTTCAGATGGAAAAGGAGACTTCTGAGGTTACGATTGAAGGCTATAAGGATGCGTTCGAGAATGTGAAGAAGGAGAATGAAGAATTACTTGAGAATCTTGAAGGGATTGCTCTTGAATCTATGATGAAAGAACGCAGTCATCTGATGAAGGATTTCCTTGATGGGAAGACAGGAGCTTGGGAACCGGAGAAATGGATTCAGCAGTATGACCAACTATTGGCAGGAATTTCTCTTTCAAACGAGGGTGATGTGGAAGAGAAAGGTGAAGAGGTCGACTCGAAAGTGGCTGAAAGAGAAGTAATTGATGGCGAGGAAGCGGCTGAAGTTCAAGAAACGGATAAGAAGAATGAAGAACTTAGTCGAATGGAAATCGAGCCGACTACTCAAGTTCAAGAAATTCCTGCACCTGAAGTTGCTGCTGAATGCATTCAGGAAGAAGCTACTCCAGAAATTTGAATCTTTTGTAATTTTAATTTAACTTCTTTGTAGAACAATTTTAATGAATTAATGATATTTTGGGATGATGATATTTCAAATGAAATTTGTTATTAAGTCGAATCACACAATACATAAAGTAGAAAATTACTCTGAATCTTAAAATATGAATAAATGCACGCTTAAATTACCGGTGAAATTGCTTAAGGTGAATTGCATTCCAACTATTGTGAATTTGTCTCCCCTCAATTGTTTGTAATTTGTAGGCTCCGTGTCCAACAACTCTTGTGATGATGTATGGCCCTTCCCAATTTGGTCCCAACTTCCCTTCTCCGACTTCTTTTGTGTTTTGAAAAACTCTTCGTAGTACCCAATCCCCTTCCTTGAATGTTCTGCTTCTGACATTTTTGTTGAAATATCTCGCCATTCTTTGCCGATGAGATGCAAGTCGTATGGTCGCCTTTTCTCGTCTTTCGTCGATTGTATCTAGATTCATATACATCAACTGCTGATTTGCCTCATCACCAGCGTACTGGTAGCGTAGAGAAGGAATGGCTTCTTCGATTGGAATTACTGCCTCTGTTCCAAATGCCAAAGAAAAGGAGTTTCTCCAGTCGAGAGAACGGATGGTCGTTCTGTAGGACCACAATACTCCAGGAAGTTCGTCTGCCCATGATCCTTTTGCCTTCTCCAATCTTTTCTTCAAAGTATTCAAAAGTGTCTTGTTAGAAGACTCGGCTTGCCCATTAGCTTGTGGAAAGCGTGGGGTTGAAAAACTTAACTTGATCCCCCAATTTTTACAAAAGTCTTGAAAATGTCGACTAATGAACTGGGAGCCATTATCTGTTACAATCTCCTTGGGAATGCCGAAACGACATATGATGTTTTTCCAGACAAATGTTTGAACTTCTTTGTCTCGTATTTTGGCAAAGGAGTCCGCTTCAATCCACTTTGAAAAATAATCTGTCAAGACTAGCATGTAGACTCGTTGTCCAGGGGCGGTTGGTAGCTTCCCTACAATATCCATACCCCACTTCATGAACGGCCATGGGGATAGGATAGGATTCAGCTTTTCTGGTGGAAGATGTGGAATAGGAGCGAATCTCTGACACTTTTCACACTTCTTCGTGTAATTGACTGAATCAATTCTCATAGTTGGCCAATAATACCCAGTCGAATGGGCGCGTGAGGCAAGGCTTCGTCCTCCAGATGATTTCCTTCTCATTCTCTTCGTGCAATTCTGATAGTACATGTTGTGCTTGATCATGAGTAAGACATTTCAAGTAGGGTCCAGAGAACGACCTTTTCAATAGTTGTCCATCAAATTAAATATGGTGATCTTGCGCCTTTGAATCCTTCTTGCTTCATTTCTATCTTCTGGAAGCAGTCCATCTTGCAAGTATTTCATGATTGGTGTCATCCACGAGTCGTCTGAAGTGATGGTGCTGATCTCCTTGTTCTCCTTCCAAATTGATGGCCAATTTAAATACACTACTGGAATTGATTGAAGTTTGTCCCATGCATCGTCGACCCGAGGGTAGCCAACGCGTCCGCCTGAGTGTTTTCACTTCTTGACACCTGAGATATGTTGAATTCTTGAAATGTCGCCTGGACTTCTTTAACTTTCTGCAAGTAGGATAACATTTGAGGGTCTCGTGCCTGATATGAACCTTGGAGCTGATTCACTATCAATTGGGAGTCTGATTTCACTTCGATTCTTCTTCCCCCAAGCTCTTTGACCAAGCTGATTCCTGCTATCAAAGCTTCATATTCTGCTTCATTGTTTGTAACTCGGAATCCACATTTGATTGCTTGTTGTAGTATATCCCCATCAGGAGTAGTGATCACTATGCCAAGGCCACACCCTTTCTTATTGCTAGAACCGTCGACTGAAAGTTTCCAAAGTGAATTTGATTGGATTGAATTGACTTCGTACCTTCCAAGGGATTCTGAGTTGGACTGAAATCTGCTACAAAGTCAGCCAAGGCTTGAGATTTGATTGCTGTTCTGGGCTGGTAAGTGATGTCGTGTTCTCCCAATTCGACAGCCCATTTTGTTAATCTCCCAGTCAATTCTGGCTTGTGTAGTATGCTCCTCAAGGGGTACTCCGAGTAGACTGTGATAGGATGCCCTTGAAAGTATGGTCGTAGCTTCGAGCTTCCTGGCTGACATTACCAAGGCTAGAACCAATTTTTCCAAATGCAAATAACGTGACTCCGTATCAAGTAATGCTTTGCTTACATAGTAGACTGGAAGTTGGGTGCCGTTCTCTTCTCGAATCAAAACAGCGCTCACTGCTTGGTTTGACACTCCCAAATACAAGAATAACCTTTCATTGTCGAGTGGTTTTGACAACAATGGTGGTGATGTTAAGTACTGCTTCAGCTCTTTCAGAGCTTGTTCGCAGGCGGAGTCCATTCAAAGTTTTTTGTCTTTTTAATGGCTGAAAAGAACATAAAACTTTTGTCTGTCGACTTGGAGATGAATCTGTTCAACGCAGCAATTCTCCCTGCTAGTCGCATGACTTCCTTTGGGCAGGTTGGAGAAGGAATTTCAAGTATGGATTTGATTTGATCTGGATTTGCCTCAATCCCTCGTTGTGTAACACATATCCCAAGAATTTCCCAGAAGCTACTCCAAACGCACATTTTGTTGGATTCAATTTCATCCCATACCTATTCATCACCTTGAATGCTTCTTCCAGGTGTTGCAGATGCTGATCAGATTTTGATGATTTCACCAACATGTCGTCTACATACACCTCCATTGTTTTTCCAATCTGTTGTGAGAACATTTTATTGACCATTCTCTGATATGTAGCACCTGCATTTTTGAGACCAAAGGGCATTACCTTGTAACAGAATATGCCCCTATTGGTCATGAAAGCTGTTTTCTCTTGGTCGCTTGGATGCATAAGGATTTGATTGTACCCAGAATATGCATCCATAAAACTTAGCAATTCGTGTCCAGCTGTAGCATCAACCATTTGATCAATATGAGGCAATGGGAATGAATCTTTTGGGCATGCTTTGTTCAAATCTGTGAAGTCGATACAAACTCTCTCTCCATTTTCCATTCTTCTTTCGTACCACCACCACATTGGCTAACCAGGCTGGGAATTGAACTTCTTTAATGGCACCATTTTGTAACAATTTTTGGATTTCTTCATCAATGATCTGATTTCTTTCTGGGGCAAACTTCCTTCTTTTCTGTCTGATTGGAGGATAGTCTGGATCCACATGGAGTTGATGAGTAATCAAGCTGGGGTCAATCCCAGTCATGTCTTCATGCGACCAAGCGAACTGGTCATGTCGTTTTCGCAAAAATTCACTTAAGTCTGCCCGTAGTCTGGGATCTAGATTTGCTCCAATTTGAGTTTTATGGTCTGCATATTTGTCATGGATTTGAACCTCATCCAATTCTTCAATATTTGGAAGTGTGGGCTCCTGCGAATGAGGTTCGTTCTGTAATTGCTATGCTGAATGGACCTTTGCCTTCATTGTTGTTTGGTAGCATCCTCTGGAAGCAACTCTATCTCCCCTTATCTCTTGAATCCCCACTTTGTAGGAAACTTTAGAGTTTGATGATAGGTGGACGATACTGCCCTCATTTCATGAATCCATGGCCTCCCAATAATTAGATTGTAGGCTGAAGGACAATCTAGGACTAGGAAGGTTGTCATTTTGTTGATTCCCCCTGCGTAGACTGGAAGGCTTATTTCTCCCAAAGTAAATTTTTGTTCACCACTGAATCCAATCAACACAGTCGTCTTTTTGTTAATTTTCTCTAATTCAGCTCCCATGTCTGCCAAGGCTGTTGTAAAGATGATGTTGGCTGAGGATCCTGTATCTATCCAGAACTCGTTTGATCATGAAATTTGCCACCTGTAGAGAGATTACTAAGGCGTCATGATGAGGGTTCATGCTACCAGAGTTGATGTCGTCTGGAAACTCCATTATTAGGTTTGTAAACATTTTTTCTAAAGACGTCGTGGAATGTTGAAGGCTTGACACAATCGCTCTGGAATGTCGTTTGGCTGCTGAATATGATACTCCACTAATCTCTGATCCTCCTGAAATGAAATTCACGGTGTTATCAATTGGTGGAGGTTGAATTGGTGCTTCCCCATGTCCATCCTTCTCGTTCCTCTGAGCTAAAGTAGCTTGCCCCTTCTCCGTAAGTAGATCCCTTAAAAACCCTTTGTTCAACAACTCAAGTACTTCCAACCTCAATGCTACACATTCAGCTGTTGTATGGCCGTAGTCTCGATGGAACTCACACCATTTGTTTGTGTCTTTATTTTTGAAACTTTCTCTGTTGCGTGGTGGCCACTTTACTTCATTTCCCATCTTTTTAAGTACCAAGACTAACTCTCCCGGAGATATAGAAAAATTGTAGTCTGGGAGTCTGGGTTTTTCCATCGGAATTGTTTTCCCGAGCTCTGTATGATGGAGGTCTTTGATCAAAACCTTTTTGGTGGGGCTGATGTTCTCTCCTTGGGTGGTTCCATTTCTCCGAATGACGCTTAGGCATCACATTTGTAAATTCTTTATGTCGTTTGGTAGAATGGGCTGTTCTTTCGTTTTGCATGTTGGAGGAAATGTCTTTCCTTTTATTCCTTTTATCTTCTTCCCACCTGATTTCAACTTGGGCTCGAGCCATAACCTGGTCCATCGTGTAGCACCGAACTTGGTCAGCTTTTTGTAGAGTCCACTTTCACAAAGTAACCCGTTCCTGAAAGCCTCCACAGCTGTTGGTTGATGAAGGTCTGGATTGTTATTCTTTCTTTGTTGAATCGAGCAACATAGCTTCGCAATGATTCTCCCCTCCGTTGTAGGATGGCACTAAGATCATCAGTAGTTTTTTCAAGTTTGCAAGAGCTGGCGAAATGTTCAACAAATTTGTCTGCTAATTGTTGATAAGATTTGATGGATCTGTATGGTAGGTTGATGAACCATGTAAGAGCTGGACCACCCAAAGTTTCTCCAAATCCTCTGCACATTCCAGCTTCCCATTGATGAGGAGCTAAGCCTGTTGACATCATTTTGTATTTATAATGAATGACATGGTCGTCTGGGTCAGTGGATCCATCGTATAACTTCATGTCTGGTGGGCTGAACTTCCGTGGTAGCAACAGATGTTATCGCCTCAATGAAAGGGGTATCTGAAATGGTTCCAGCTCTACTCTTCTTCATTGGGAGTTTCACCCCTGGTAGACTGGACATAATAGCTTCTTTAAATTCTTTCATTTCCTTTCTCATTGTGACGACAATTTGCTGGGCTTGGTTGACTGGTGAACTTGGTAAGTTCCTCTGGTTCTCACCATTTGATGGAACGTCGTCTGTTGTTTCGTCAAATGCTCCTTGAAGGTTAGCTGGAGTGATCCGGTTGTTGTGTTGTTCTGATGTATTGTGAAGCTGTGTGGGTGATGAAAGTAGTTCCAATTGTTTTTGGAGGTTTATGTTGGAACTACGAAAGGTAAAATTCTCTTCTTCCAAAGCTTTCAATCTGTCTTGTAGTATGGCCAATTGTGATGCCACTGGATCAGGTGTTTGTTCATTGCTTGAAGTCATGATTGACTAAGCAGTGAGTGTTTGTAGGGTGGAAAGCCTTTGTCTGCAAATTATTGCTAGGGCCCCACGGTGGGCGCCAAATTGTGGACTCCGGAATTCGCCAAGGTCCCCAATCAGAATTTGTAAGTTGGGCACTAGCAATCCTGCAAAAAACAAAGTAGAGTGGACGAGAGTAGGCTACCACCGGTGTGGTGGATACCGGGTACACTCCGACGCCCAAGTCAGTGGCAGGAAATAGTTTGTAAAATGGGAAAGCAAGGTTGAATATTACCTTACTCTACTTCCTTTGTTTGGCCGTGAGAGCCGTGTAATATATGAGGGGATTAAGGATTGAGAGCATGAAGTATTAGGGTGAGAGAAATGAGACTTGAATGCTTTCTTCCTGTATTCTTTTCATATTTATAGATAAAAGGTTTGGTGTATTTGGTAATGGTTTTGGAGTAAGTGAGGATTAGTGCTAGAGTTAGGTTAAGTGGAGTGGTGGGGATTAGTGCTAGAGTTAGGTTAAGTGGTCATGCTTTATGATTTTAATTGTAATCAAATACATAATTCTTTGGGCTTTGGTTTCGGGCCTAACATGCTGATGGGCTTAAGGTGAAAGACAGTTTTACCCTTAGACCAAATTTGGCTCTTACAATTCCCATTTTATTTTTCTGTTATTTTGGACTTATATTTTTGCGGAAAAAGATGTATTTGTAAAAGATGTACAATATTATGATGAATAATACATTTCCTTTGTGTAACATTTATTCTGGTAATGAATGTTTTGGGCATTTTAGAGAATTTTGTAATTGGCCCTTCTCGTTAGACCTTGATAAGTTGTTCCCTATTTGGTATGACTTTCTAGATATTCATACTCTGATAGGCTCATTCCTTCATACATCAGAGTCTTCCCATATGATCCTCGTCAGGCCCTAGCATGTTGTCCATTTTTGGGTCTAACGCTATGAGTTTTCGTACTCTGGTAGGCTTTTTTACCATACATCATAGTCTTCTTTCCTTATCAGACCTGGACATTTTATTCCTCTTTAGGCCTGATATCATGGATTTTCAAACTCTGATGGGCTTTGCTATCATGCATTAGAGTCTTCTTTTTTCTTGTCAGAACTTGTTAGGCATCCTCTCTTTGGGTCTGACATGTTGAAACTTCATGCTCTGATGGGCTTTTTCTACCATATATTAGAGTTTTTCTTCTCATCGTCAGATCCTGGTAGATATTTCCTCTTTAAGGTTTGACGTTCAGAACTTCATACTTTGACGGGTTTTTCTACCATACATCGGAGTCTACTTTTTCCTCGTCAGACCTTGACAGATGTTCCCTCTTTAGGGTCTGGCATTCAGAAACTTCATACTTTGATGTGAGGGTGTTCATAGGGTCGAGTCAACCTGTGACCCGACCCGATCTGATAATATTTTAATTATTTTTCTAAAAATTTTATTATTTTTCTTAGAATTTTATTATTTTTTTTAAGTTTTTACTATCATTTCATTTATTTATTACTTTTGTTGTATTAAAATTATATATATATGATAATTTTCTAAAATAATTAATATTTATATTTCAAAATAATTAAATCATTAAAAAAATTATTTTTTTTTGCCAACCCGACGACCCAACCCGGCCCAAACGCCGATCGGGTTTCGCCTCCATGTGACCCGACCCACGACCCGACTTTCACGTGACCCGACAAGATTGGGTCTCATAAAATTTAAAAAAACTCGATCTAACATGATCCGTGAACACCCCTACTTTGGTGGGTTTTTCTATGATATATCAGAGTCATATTATTTCTTTCCAGACTTTGATAAACATTTCCTCTTTATGTATGACTTCATACTCTGATGGGTTTTTTTACCATACATTAGACTATTCTTCCTCCGTCAGACCCTGATAGACATTTCCTCTTTGGGTCGAACTTCATGCTCTAATGGATTTTTCTACTATTCATCAGAGTATTATTCCCTCGTCAGACCCTGTTAGACATTTCCTCTTTGGGTCTGACGTTTTGGGTTTCCTTTTTGAGGTGGCTAGATACTATTGGGATATATGCCCTAGAGCTTCATGTAATGTAAATAAAATTATTTATTATGAAATAAAAGATTTATCATTCATGAATCAAAATGTTTGATTTAAATCAATATTATAAATTATCTTGTTTATCCTTGATTACTCATATGCCTTCAGACTTAGTATATAACCGTTTTTTTATTGCTTTGTTTTGAAAGCTTCAGCTCTATGGAAATTTTCCAGAGAGCTAAAGCAATTACGGTCTATTACCCTAATAACTTTCGGTCTTCCCAAAACACTTAAAAATACCCAAAATTAATTTTTAATTTCAAAACCAATATTAACACATGTTATAGAATAAAAATTAAGTTTTTCAAAATATCAAATATTTTTTCAAAAACATAAATTTATTCTAAATACGCATTTGCGTAAATTTTGAATCCAATACACAAACCATTTTAGAATCCCAATTAGAAATGTCTCATGAACAATTCTAGTTCACCTAAAGGTGGTCAAGTGAATCTAGAATGGTAGTCATAAGCATGTTGTGTTTATACTTCTAAAGTATCATAACACAATTGATTAGCCTTATTCAACATTAAGCTATGTGATCATGCATCTAATACACAAATAAACATAGTTTAGGAGAAGATAAAACTTTACCTAGTAAGCTTGATGCAAGATCCAATCTACCTCTCATTTTTTGAAATTGTTGGAGAACCTACAAGGTGTGCAAGCTTGACTTCAAGATCCAATCATGTTTCCAATGCTTCCAAGCTTCACTTCAAGATCCAATCTTGATTTCTCCAAGATGAAATGTTGTAGAGACCTCACAAGCTTCTCTAAACACTTCTCTAACTTAGGTTCATCTCTCTAAGAATTTGCTTATGCTTATTAATTTTCTTATAATTAAAACCTTCATAAAGCTTGCTATTTATAGCAAAACTTAGGTAATTTTTAATTAATAAAATTTGTAATCAACTCTTAAGTGGGCTTAATCTAATTTGTCCAAATATGTATAATTAGGTGTGACTAATCTCCATTGTCTCCCACTTTGATTTAATCCAATTAAATCAAGCCAAAACCATTTATTATTACATACTTACAATTACCATAATATCCTCAAATAGTAGAGATAATTATGATTTTACATTTAAGCCCTTGTGTAATTACTGAATTAATCCAATTATGTTAAAGTAAATAATCAATATTATCCAATAACACTTGATTATCTTAGTTGATAATTATAATATCGAATATTATCTTTTATCAAAAATAAATCAGCTACCTAAGTGCTCAACGAGTAGACTTCATATTGGGACTCTCTAAGTTCAGTCATGTTCGTCATATAAGCCTAGCAAATATGTATGCAATTCGGCCACCTCTGAATTCGCGAAGAACACGAACGATATTTCTGAACTATACAAGTCAAGGTCATCACAATGTTTAACAATCCCTCCGTCATAGGCTATCCGTGTTGTGCTTAGGAAACATAGTATATACCGTCAAGTTTCCAAGGCGCAAATCTCATGTCGACATGTCCAAAATTCTTTACAACTGATGCGATCCACCCTAGGTGATCGGCTTTGGCCAAAGTATTTATGAATCGTGACTTAAATTACATGGATACATAAACCCCTTATGGTACACATACGAGCCGACGGATCCTATCTTGCTTCGCACTTGATTACTAAGTGCATCGGTCTACACCCAACGAACATCTAGAGGACAGACCATGAAAGGTTTCTGACATACATGGCATAAAAGTGTAGAGGATCTCACACAAAGTCAATGTTATCCTATAGTCAAAAGATTACATATGCTACTCGACTCGAGGAGATTCCTATTGACGGTGGTGTATACTTTCAATATTAGGAATCACCTGTGAGTCATTCAGTATTCGCTCCAACGAATACCCACATGTCTATACAAGTTTCCAAAACTTATGGTACGTCGCGTTAAACCATTGGAACTCTAATTCCAATATATGACATGTGTTTGTCTTCTAGGTTATAGGAATTCGACTGTATTCCAAAACCAACGACTATGAATATTTACTTTAAGAATATTTTACACCTAGTGTCAAAACTATTTTAAGGTCGATGTCATTCTTAATATATGTATACATCAATCTAATATGCATAATGACAATACCATTAATGAGGTATGAAATGAAAAATATTGTTATTTTATTAATAAATAATAAAATATATAATTCGGATTGGCACTCCAAGCACCAACTCCATCACTTGTATATTCCGGTAAGGATATGATCCTCATATGATATATTGAATCTGATTTTCAGATGGATGTCGATTCTAGGAAATCAATATCTGGATCAGCGTTTACCCTAGGTGGTGGGGCCATTGTGTGGAGGAGCATAAAGCAATCTTGTATTGCTAATTCCACCATGGAGGTTGAGTATGTAGCAGCTTATGAAGTAGCTAAAGAAGCATTTTAGCTTCGAAAATTCTTGGGAGATCTGGAAATTGTTCCAGATATGGATAAATCACTCACATTTATTGCGATAATAATGATGTAGTGGCAAATTCCAAAGAACCAAGAAGCCACAAGATGAGAAATCATATAGAGAGAAAATATCATCTCATAAGGGAGATATTGCATATATGAGACTTTTATGTCACGAAGATTGCATCCTCAGAGAACCTGACTGACCTATTTACAAAGACCTTGTCGGCTAAAGTATTTGAAGGTCGCCTAAAGGGTCTAGGATTACATGATATGTCTCATTTGCTCTATTGCAAATGGGAGATTGTTGGGATATATGTCATAGTGCTTCATGTAATGAAAACATAATTATTTGTTATGAAATAAAAGATGCATTATTCATTTATCAAAATGTTTGATTTAAATCGCATATTGTAAATTATCTTGTTTACCATTGATTACTCATGTGTCTTCAGACTTAGTGTATAAGTATCATACACAAGAGGATTTAAGTCAGAAGTTATTAATCTAAAATAGTCTACAGAGAGCAGACAAAGCAGATATTTTATTTGCAGTTTATCTATAGCTGCATTCCATTAGATAATTGTATAACGATTAGCGACCTTGATCCAGGATCGTCCATGTGGTGCTATGAGAATTGAGGTACCTTGTATGATGTGATCATATATGACTAGACCCAGATGTAAATGAATTTTTTATATTATCCGTTAAATAAATAAATTCATTTTAATTTACTAGATGGTCATATATGGATTGATCTGAATCCTGAGTGTACTGCGAACTTCTGTATGGCAGACTATATCATTTGATTTACAAATTTGAGGTTGGTATAGCAATTCCGACCAATATCTACGTACTTTTGTGGATATGGTTTGGTGTGTAGATGGTGAAGTTTTACATAGATATGGAGTTCACTCATTCTTGCGAGAAGTAGATGAGTATCTTCCTTAAGTGTTGATTCAGTACTTGAACGATTAAAGTGCTCAAGTCTTTCTATTGCGAATAGAAAGATTAATATTCATAATAGTTATGAATAAATTGTTCATTAGAGAATCGATGGTACTTAAAGTAAAAATAATTAGAGGGGTACAACGGACAATCTGATCCGGCTCTAATTATGAGATACTCGTGAAGGGCCAATCTGTATGCAATGACTATATCAATGAATACCGACACAGTTCAGATTATATTATCAATCTACGCAATGAGAGTGTAGCTTCGAATTTTTAGTGGAATAACATGATGTTAATAATTCAAAATATTTAATTAAGAGTTTAATTAATATTTCAGGATTATTGGAGCTCATAATCGTAAGTCCATTTGGTCCCCGTGCTAGCACGATATACTGTAGCAAATTAAATATAATTGGATAGTCCAATTATATACTCACATACATATATTATTATTAATGAGATTAATAATATATTTTATCACACATGTAACTTTATATTATATTTAATATATAGTTTTTATTAAATAAATGATTATGAGATATTCTTTTAATTTAATATATATATATATATATTAAATTGTTTGATATATCATTTATGGTAATGAAGAGTTTTTCAAATATAATTTGTAAAAATTCAATATTTCATTAATGACATATATATTTTTTCAATATAACATTAATTATCATTATGATGACAATTAATAAGTTAGTTGTTACAAAAATTAGGTGTAGAAAATGGGGTGGCCGAATTGGTTGAAAGAAAATATAGTTCAGGTTTGTTATTTTGATTTTGAAACATTAATCCTAAGTATAAAAGAAAAAATAAGTTTTTTTTTCTTTACAAGTATTCATTCTTGAAAAACCTAGCCACTATTGTTCTTGTTTTCTCTCAAATGTTGAAAGAAAAAGAATAATAACAAAAGAAAAAATAAAAATTCTGGTGTGACAAAAGTTTGTTTCAATCTCTAAATAGTCTAGGGATTTTGTTTTGTGAGTGAAGCCCACACTTCCTTTTATTGGTAACGAGCCATATCATAGATGACCATTCAGAGTTGTTTTTGTCCAGAAAAATTAGGGGATATAAAGTGATATTTCAAGGGTGTTGTGGTGTTATTTTTGTGAGAACAATCAGACCTGAAATACTATTACATCACACGTAATATGGGCTATTTGGGGTGAGTTATGTGAGCATTCTGGGTGCAAAACGGTTCAAATTGAGTTGTTGTTCGAGAGCTGAAAAATTGCTAAAAACAGAATCAAAATATCAGACCAATGGCTGGTCAGATTCGGCTAAGAGAGGGAGAAAGCAGAAAATTTTTTCAAGGTCGATCCCGGTGCCTTAGGCGTTTCCGCTGCGTGAGGAAAAGCGTTTCCTACAGATACTGACGTGTTTTTCTACCATTCTTCAGACCTCTTTTGTTTATGGTAAAACCCACAACATAATGAATATTGGAAATCCAATAGTAAGAATATTTCATTAAACTGAATAAATATAATATTATTATATATAATATTTTTAAGCATTTGTGCATTTCATGTTATGGGCATTACCTTTCTATTTCTAGCATTCAGGAGCTTAGATTCCATTGCCTAACTCCCCACTGAGCTGGAACAGACCCTCCCATTATTCTTCTAGCTTCCCATCTTGCTGGACCTCATGGATTTTTCGAAGTACCCACTCTCCCACCTTGAATCTTATGGTCCTCACTTCCTTGTTGAAGTTTGACGTTATTTTCTACTAGCATGCTGCCCTCTTGATATGTGCACACTCTCTAATTTCTTCCAGTAGGTATAAGTTTCTCATCAGTTGCCCTTGATTCTCTTTCATATACTCTGCGATCAGGGTTCTTAAAGTGGGCAGTCCAGTCTCTGTTGGTATCACAACCTCTAAACCATACACCAAAGCGAATTTTGTTTCTCATGCTGCCTCTTATTGTGTGGTTTCTTATGCCCAGAGCACTCTAGGCAATTGCTCCAGCCATTTTCCCTTCTTTTCATCCAAGTTGTGCTTGAGGTTGTTAACGATCACCTTATTTGTAGCCTCTGTCATTCCATTAGCTTGTGGGTAGTACACTGATGAGAAGTGGACTTTGATCTCATACCTTTCACAAAACTCAACGACTCTTATCATGTTGTCCATCATCAGGGCTCTGGAGTGTCAAACCTGTAAATTATGTGCTTCCAAATGAAAGTGATCATGTCGCTCTGGGTGAATTTAGTGTATGGCTCGGCTTATACGAAGTTGGTAAAGTAATTAGTAGCCACCAGAACAAAATATTTCCTCTCTTTTTCCACTGGAAGATTCCCAATGATGTCCAAACTCCAGCACGCGAAGGGCCAGAGGCTGGCTATAGAATTCAACATTTCAGAGGGTTGGTGTATCGTGGGCCCGTGCTTCTGACACCTCTCACATCTTCGTGCAAAGTTTTTTACACTCTCCATCAGGTATGGCCAGTAATATTTGGCGGTGAGGATTCAATGTACTAAGTTTCTATCACCTGTATAATTGCCACATGCCTCCACGTGCACTTGTTATAGCACATACTTTTGGTCTCGTTCCTTGACACATCACAGGAGTGGCTCATCGAACGATATCCGGAATAATTTCTCTTCCTTCACTGCATATCTGACTGCCTTTTAGTCTAAGCTTTCAGGATTTGCCTCTGTCCTAGGGTTTTGCTTCATCTTACAAATAGTCTATGATTGGGTCCACTAGTTGTTAGGCTTCCATCAATCATCAACACATTCTTTGGTTATGAATCTTTGGGCTTTGATATGCCAGATCCTGCTGAAGTAGAGTCTGACGGCCCTAGGTCTGACGCTGAAGGTTCCATTGTGTTAGGGTCTGATATTCCTTAATTTTTTGATCTTAAAGATGGATATTCGATTTTCCCTTCAATGCTCTCATGCTGCTGCATTCTTCGCCAGATCGTCAGCCCTGACATTCGGTTCTCTCCTTATGGCTTGTACCTCAACTCTTGTGAACTTCTCTATTGCTCTTTACTCTCTTTATGTGTTCACGTATTCTGAGGTCTTTTGCATCGAATATTCCATCCAAATATCGTGAGGTTCAGCTTCAATATCTTTACTCTCAACATGACAACCAATTCCATCTTGTCAAAGCTTCATACTCTACCTCGTTATTAGTGGAAGCTTCTTAGAGTTTCTTCTATGAGTACCCCTGAGTCTGACTCGAGCACAACTCCTAGCACAACCTATTTTTTCGCTATTCTCAATTGATTCGAAACACTAAATTTCGACCAGGAAGTTTGGTACTGCTTGTCCTTTTATTGATGTCTTTGGTGCATAGCGGATGTCATATATCCTCAGCTCGATTGCCCACTTTGGTGAGTCTTCCTGACCGGTCTGACTTCGATAGTACCTGCCTGATCGGACAATTGGTCAACACAGTTATAGTGTGGGACTCAAAGTAGTGTCGTAGCTTCTTCTTTGTAGTTACCAAGGACAATGTCGTTTTCTCGATCACGCTGTACCAAGTTTTGTGTCTGACAGCATCTTACTGGTGTAGTACACGAGTGATGAGGGGAAAATATATCAATATTTACCGCCCCTTTTACCTAATATTTTGTTTAGTTTCTCGGGTTTGATGAACGTTTTAATGTGTTTTAGTTTATTTTACAGAGAATATAAAATTGGGACTCAATGGAATCATTTATAACGAAATATGGAACAAATAAGGGCAAAAAATGGACTTGACATTTTGATTTTGGAGATTGAAAACTTGAAATGGCTTTTTAACGAAGTACAATTTCAGAAATTCCAACTTTTCGCAATTATCGTATTTTAGCCATAACTTTTTACTTTGATATCGGATTGAGGTGATTCAAGTTCTAGATTAAAGAAGACTCAAAGATATACAATTTTGAAGTTCATAATAAATACGAATTCTGAAGTTTCCATTACCGAAATTGATAAAATATTCAGAAGCGTGTTATGTGTAATTATTAAAATCAATTTTAAAAAATAATAATAAAATAGAAAAATAAAAATTGTCATACTTCCACCAAACATGCTTGCATGTTTGGTCGAGGATTTGGTGCCATGTTTGATGCCATTTTTGGTGCCATGTTTACTGGAGCAATTAGTGTAGAAATTGGTGGAAGCCTTTAGATTTGCCTATAAATACTAAGCAAAACTTTGTAAAATTTTCATGCTTTCTTTGGAGGAATTTCTCCATGAAAACCTAAAGGAAAGTGTTGTATATTTATTTAAGTTTTCTTGTATTTTCTTTTTATTTAATTAATAAAATTTTGTGTATTTTCATTTACAGCATGAGCAGGTAATCTCATTCTGTTGGGTTGACAAGGTAAGACTTTTAATATAATAAATTAGATTAATCTCCCTTATTTTAATTAAAATTTGGATTAATAAGTTACCGCTGATATGGTCGGTTTAGGTGACAACCTTATTTACCACCTATATTGTCGGTTTTATATTTCAGACATAGTTTCCGCCTATATGGTCGGTTTAGGTAATAACCTTGTTACCGCCTATATGGTCGATTGGATTTAATTGAGACAAATGGAATTACCGCCTTTATGGTGTGGTTAAATATAATTAATTAATCGGTAAACATTGACAATAAGGGATATTTCTAATTTTAAAATATTAAAAGTGGATCCTCTAACCCTAGCATTTTCTTTCATTATTGTAATTTTACTTTTATTTATCTCCAAGTTATTTTTATGATGTTTTGTTTATTTAAGTGTTTAGTAATCCCAAGTATATTTTGTAACTAAACATATTATCTAGTGGTGTGATGAATTCCAATATCACCGGTTTATAAGGGGTTATTTCATGTCTTGGGTAATATAAATGTTTATTTATTAAGTCTTAAGCTTAATGCTTTTTGTTAACTAGCCATTAATAATATTGATGTGGTAAACTTAAAATAAACTTGACGAAAGAATTTTAGGTTTCAGCCTTAGACTTAATAGCCCACGATCTTCCTTAAGGATAGATAACCCTTAATAGATTTCATTCCAGGATAGACATATACCTTTCGGGCGGGGGTAGCCACAATTGGAACTTAATCTTAATGAATTCTAATAACTTGGTTAACATAGACATATGATTAATTGGGTTGCACTGTGTATTTGCATCTGACCATCGATAGAGGCTTTTGAATAATTTCGTGTTCCAGGTTAGTAAACCAATATATTGCACAAATATAAGATAACACTTCATCTTTAAAGATATTGGAGGGATTTACAACCCTAGATAATTTAATAATATTAATTTTACCTTTAATTCACTTTCACACTATTTTATTTACTTGTTTTAGTTTAAAGTCATTATCCAATCAAACAACCAATCAATTAGATACTCGTAAACATTTGGCTTCATAAATTAATAGATTAGGTATTAAATCATTGTGGGATCGATATATTTTATACTACTTGAATGATACGTGCGCTTGCGTTATACGTATGTGATCACGCCGATCAAGTTTTTGGCGCCGTTGCCGGGGACTTATTTATCTTTCACTATTAGTTTTGAGGTTAGATACCTTTACTTATGTCTAATTTATTTTTACTTATTATTTTTATTTTCTTTTGTTTCAGGTTCTCAGACACTAAATGAGATAAACCAGAAGCTTTGAAATCCGACCGCTTGACCTGGAAATTGAAAGAACAATCAGACAGTTGAGAAGTGAAAGGCGAGAAGGCCAAGATGCAATCATCAACATGGAACCTGAACCGTTGGAAGTTGCACCACCAATTCCTATTCGAGATAGAACTATTCCGGTGGTTGACGGCTTCATTTCATGTATTGTACTTCCTCCTTTACCAGCAAATGCGTGTGACATCAAAACATGCATCCAGATGATACAACAGTCAGTTCAGTTTGGGGGGAATGCAACTGAAGATCCTAACGCCCACATCAACAACTTCCTAGAAGTTTGTGGCACTTTCAATTACAACCGAGCAGCTGAAGAAGCAATGAGACTGCATGTTTTTCCGTATTCCTTGAGAGACATAGCTAAGGCTTGGCTACATTCACTACCAGCAGGTTCCATCACAACTTGGAACACTCTAACCACCAAATTCCTTGCAAAGTACTTTGCACCAGCCAGAACTGCAAAGCTGAGGAATGACATCACATCCTTTGTGCAACATGACTCAGAATCCCTCTGCGAAGCTTCGAAAAGATACAAAGAATTGCTTCGGAAATTTGATCACCATGAGATTGCAAAGTGGCTACAAGTCCAAACCTTCTACAATGGACTTTCTGGAATAATAAGAACCACAATAGATGTTGTTGCTGGAGGAGCACTAATGGAAAAATGAGAAGATCAGACCAGAGACCTAATTGAAGAAATGGCCAACAACAATTCTTTATGGCCAACAGGAAAGAGTATGATTCAAAGAATTGCTGGAATCTATGAAGTTAGAGCCAACACAGCAGTGAATGCCAAGCTGGATCAGATATGCAAATTCATGGAAACTATCACCATGCAAGGTAATGCTGGATCTACAAGTTCACCATATGGAGGAACATAAGAGACAAACCAATATGAGGAGACGGTGAATTATGTCAACAATTTCAACAGACAGAGGAACAATCCATATTCCAACACCTATAACTCAGGGTGGATGAATCATCCCAATTTATCATAGAGCAATAATTCAGGGCAAAGGAATAACCCACCACCCGAATTCCAATAGAAAAATAAGGCCAGAAGTATGAAAAAGAACCAGGAATAACAGAAGTGTTGACTCATTCGAAAAAGCTTGAAGCAAAATACGACTCTCAAGCAGCATTAATTCAAAATCAAGCAGCTTCTATTAAAGCACTGGAGAATCAAATGGGACAACTGGCCAATGCTCAGAGTTACAGACCGCAAGGTACCATTCCTAGCAACACAGATCCAAATCCAAGAAACCTGGTGAATGAGCAATGTCATGCCATCATTTTAAAAAGTTATACTGAAATCAACAAAGATGTTGGAGTCAAGGCAACTGCTGAAGAAGTACCAAAAGAAAACAGCGAAGCAGTTCCACAGATGGAGGAAAAAGAAGCAAAAGAAAAAAATCAAGAAAGATTCACACCACCTCCACTTTTTCCACATTGTCTCCAAAAAAGCAAACTGGACAATCAGTTTTCTCGATTCTTAGAGGTCTTCAAAAAACTGCATATCAACATTCCATTTGTAGAAGCGTTGGAACAAATGCCCAGCTATGTCAAATTCATGAAAGATATTCTTTCACAAAAGAGGGGATTGGGAGATTACGAGACAATAGCACTGATAGAAGAATGCAGTGCCATCATTCAGAGGAAGCTTCCCCCAAAGTTGAAAGATCCTGGCAGTTTCATTGTCTCATGCACTATAGGAAAACATTACGTCGGTAAAGCATTGTGTGATTTAGATGATAATGTTAATTTGATGCCTTTTTCGATTTACAGGAAACTGCAGATTGGAGAAGCAATGCCCACCTCAGTCTCTCTACAACTTGCTGATAGAACGCTCGCATTTTTTAGAGGTGTAGTTGAAGATGTGTTGGTCAAAGTCGAAAAATTCATTCTCCCAGCAGATTTCATTATCCTTGACATGGAAGAAGACAAAGATGTACCTATCATCCTCGGGAGACCATTTTTGACTACAGGTCGAACTGTTATTGATGTACAAAAAGAGAATTAACCATGACAGTGCAGGACCAAGAAGTTACATTCAATGTTTTCAAAGCCATGAAATTCCCGAGTGATGAAAAGGAAGATGAATGTTTAAGAATTGATGTTGTAGATAGTATCATCCAGGATACTGATGCACTGCCACTTCCCACGGATAAACTTGAAGCTTGCATCACAAACATGACTGACAGCAAGCTAGATGATGAAATTCTAGAATGTATCAAATATCTTAACAAACTTTTTCGCTTCAAATCGCCACCATAAGTGGAAAGTCTGGAACTACTGAAAATGGGGCAAATCAAGCCCTCGATTGAAGAACCACCGCAGTTGGAGCTGAAGCTACTTCCGAGCCGTCTCAGGTATGCATTCTTAGGAAACTCTTCTGATATACATGTGATCATTTCTTCGTCGCTAACATTGGAGCAAGAAGAAAAGTTGTTGAGAGTGTTACGAGAACACAAGAAAGCCATTGGCTGGACTATATCAGACATACGAGGCATTAGTCTATCATTTTGGATGCACAAAATTCTGATGAATGACGAGTATAAACCCACAGTGGAGCATCAATGGAGATTAAATCCAATCATGAAGGAGGTCGTAAAGAAAGAAATGATCAAATGGTTAGATGTCGGCAACATCTACCCCATCTTTGACAACAATTGGGTGAGTCATATGCAGTGTGTGCCAAAGAAAGGAGGAATTACTATAGTCACAAATGAAAAGAACGAGCTGATTCCAACAAGAACAATGACTGGATGGAGAGTATGCATGGACTATAAGAAGCTGAACAAAGCAACAAGGAAAGATCATATTTTGTTGTCATTCATTGATCAGATGCTAGACAGATTGGCGGGACATAAGTTCTATTATTTTCTGGATGGATACTCGGGGTATAATCAGATTGTCATTGCCCCAGAAGATCAGGAGAAAACCACTTTTACATGTCTGTATGGTATTTTTGATTTCCACATGATGCCATTTGGACTATGTAATGCTCATGCTACATTTCAACGTTGCATGATGGCAATCTTCTTAGACATGCTGGAATAAAGTATGGAGGTTTTCATGGATGATTTTTCTGTATTTGGAGACTCATTCGACCACTGCTTGTAAAATCTGGAAAAGTGTTACAAAGGTGTGAAGATACCAACCTTGTACTCAACTGGGAGAAATGTCACTTCATGGTGCAGGAAATGCATTGTCCTGGGACATCGGATCTCACAAAAGGGAATCAAGGTAGACAAAGCAAAGATCGAGACAATTGAAAAACTACCTCCACCATCATTCGTCAAAGGGATTCAAAGTTTTCTCGGACATGCAAGCTTTTACAGGAGATTTATCAAAGACTTCTCCAAGATTGCTAAACCTTTGTGCAATCTTCTAGAGAAATATGTGCCTTTCAACTTCACCAAAGAATGCCACGAAGCTTTTGAGATCTTAAAACAGAAGCTGGTTTCTGCCCCCTCATAGTAGTACCAGACTAGACCCTTCCATTTTACGTGATGTGCGATGCTAGTGACTTTGTTGTAGGTACAGTTTTGGGACAATATGGGAACACAGGAAAACTGGGCGACGCATGCTGTCCTAGGCTCGCGGCCTAGTCGGGAGTACGGAGTAGCCACGGGGGACTAAACCGGAGAATAATGGAGTCGCCACCCGGTGTGAACCGGGAAAATGAGATTTAAGGCCGCACTCACCCCTCGCAAGGGAAGACCTCAAACCGTTGGGTTCGGAATGGTCCCTTACTCATGATACTTGTAATGAAAGGATTTATATGATAATTCAATTAGGCTTAAGTAACACTTATTTCCAAGAATATCATGCTTTTAAATTCACGGGTACAAAATCAAATTTATACATACATTTCACATATATCTCACATCTAAAAGAAATACATGCCTGAAAATACCTCAAAGTAACAACAAACATACAACTTCATTCAACATATCATATTCATGAAAAACGCAAGCATACATAATAACAGCACAAGCATACATGTGAGCACTTTTCCAAGTGATACGTGGAATTGTGTCCCAAGTGCAGACCACATTACCGTCCGTTCGGAATCGGCTACGGAATTTATGTCTGGGTTTCCATCCGATATACCACAAGAAATAATACTCAAATGCTATCATGACATAGATATATGAATTGTAATAAGTTAGACCAAGACTAAGGTAAATGATGCAACCAATGGAATAAACATGTTTTACATTATGATGTGCACAAAGATAGGAATGACTATATGGGGTTTCATAAGAAAAAGCACCTAAGAAACAATTATACATGGCATGTGATGAAAGTTTCTCAGTTCAGTGTGTTCGCGTTTGTGTAGCGTTCGTAAACGCGTTCGAACGGTAAACATAAGGTTCGCGTTCGTATGGCGTTTGATAACGCGTTTGAACGAGACCAGACAGAAAACATGCGTTCGTGCGGCGTTCTGAAACGCGTTCGAACGGTAAACAGAAGGTTCACGTTCGTATGGCGTTTGATAACGTGTTCGAACGAAACCAGACAGAAAACATGCGTTCGTGCGGCGTTCTGAAACGCGTTCGAACGGGGATCAGCAGTGACCTCTAAAATGCAGTAAACAACACGACACATGGACGGATGAATATATGACATCTAGTAAACAATAACGGATTAAGGGGGCGCGGCAAATCATTGTAGTAAAGGTAGCTTTCAAGCATTTTCACCCCTCAAAGTGGAGGACCCTTAATCTCACTTGATAAGCTCATGCGCAATGCAATATGATGCATGAATTTTCAAGAAGACGTTATGAAGCGAATAACTAAATAGAAGAGGCGCGGCAAAGTACTGCCGTAAAGGTGGCCTTTTAGGCTCTTTGTCTCTCAAAGAGAGGACCTTTAGACCAACATACTAAGCCCATGCGCAATGTGATATGATGCATGGTCATGTAAGAAGACGTCATACTAAACAACAAAATAAAGGGGCGCGGCGAAGTACTGCCGTAAATGTGGCCTTTTGGGGCTCTTTGTCTCTCAAAGAGAGGACCTTTAGACCAACATACTAAGCCCATACGCGTCACATCACAATACATGAAATAAAGACAATAAAAGTGTAGGACTTCGTATACCTGATTGAACGTGTCTTGCATTCAACCGAACATACATCAACCGGCGCGGCAAAGCATCGTGGTAAAGGGCTTTAACCCTTCCCCATAGGGGATCTTTCATTCCACTTACTAAGCCCATGCACTCGATCGCATCATAACATAAATAAATAACATGCGGAAATTAAAAGACGGAATAATAAAGTGAGAATAATCAAAATAACATAAAGCGAAATATACGCCGTTTAATCAAGTGGTACGTGGAGTTGTATCCCAAGTACAGACCGCACTACCGTCCATTCGGAATCGGCTACGGAATTTACGTCTGGGTTTCCATCCTATATACCACGAGAGACGACATATTTTTCGTTTTAATCAATGGCCACAACACACATCACATGCAAACAATATTCAATAAATAATTAAAACCCAATTAAAAGAATCAATAAAATCAAATAAAAACAAGTGTGAAAGGTACCCTCAGGTCTAACCTTTTAAGTCGTCTTCCGGACTCGCGTTTACAACTGTCGGAAGGGCTATCACTCCGCAATTTTTCTGGTTCACTGGTTTGCGTTTTACCTCGCCGTTTCACTGTTTTGCTCACTGTTTTAACTCTGTTTCCTGCTGTTATGCTACCGTTTCGCTGCTCACTGTTTCAGGTCTACAAAGTCACTGTTTTTGCGTTTTTGGGGGTGGTTTGGGTTGCTGTTTTTGTGATTTTAAGGAGGCTTTAAGTGCAGTTTTTTATTTTACTGTTTTAAGGATTTTAGGGACTGTGTTTTTCGGTTGTTTAAGGAAAATGAACAATTTCTGGACAGTGCAGTTTCGGTAGTATGGGCTGTGCAGTTTGCGCTAATTGGGCAGTTTGCGTGGGGTTCTTTGAATGGTTAAAGGGGCAGGGTTATGTGCGTTAGGGTTGGCTCATGTAATGGGTGAGGGGCCGTGTTTGTTTATGATTTATCTTGCGGCAGTGAGTGTCTTCATGGCTATTGAGGGGTGAGTGAAGTGGCTGGTTTTTTTAAGGTGGCGAGGCTTTGGTGTGCTGAAGATTAGCGTGAGTGGAGGGTGAGTGTGAGACGCGTGTTTAGTTGAGGGCTAGTGAAGGTGGCTTATCTGCGTTTGAGTGAGGAGGGCGTGAAGGTTGGGGGCCATGCATGTGTTGTATTAAGGGTTTCACGTGTGTCTTGTTCGCATGCAGGGTGCTGCCTTTGTCGAAGGGGGTGATGAGTGGCTGAGGGCAGATGGCGTGAACAGGGCTGGTCAGCGTGGGGCTTGTGTGGCGTGAAGGTTGTGAGTTATTTGGTCTGTGTGTGTGATTCGTGAAGGCATGAAGACGTGGTGAAGGTTCTTTGTGAGGGTTAGGGGCTGTTGAATGAGGTTGTTTAGGGTTTCATGGTTTTTGTGTTTGTTGCCGTGGGGATTCAAGAGAGAGGAGAGGGTTTTGCTTTTCCTTTTTGGTTGAAGTGCCGTGAATAGTCTCCAGAATAGGGTTGATTTAGTGTGTGTTTATATAGTTATCAATTAGGGTTTGCATGGTTTTTGTGTTTATTGCCGTGGGGATTCAAGAGAGAGGAGAGGGTTTTGCTTTTCCTTTTTGGTTTGTAATTTAGATTTAACATTTAATTCAATTAATTGATTATTTAATTTCAATTTAGTTTATATTTGTAAGTTAATTAATTTTAATTTGTGAATTTAATTTAATTAAGATTTTATTTTAATTAGTTTGTGAATTTAATTTAAAATTTGTGACATATATTTATTATTTCTTTGGATGTGATTTAATGGGCTTGGGCTAAGGTTAAGTTTTTAAAACGGAGATCCAACAGCGAACCCGAAGCTAAACACGTGAACTAGATCCGACAAAACCGTCAATTCTTGACTCTTCCCTTCCGACGTCCGTTTCCCGCGATTTCCGCGACTTAAAAGATAGTGCCTCCAAATGAGGCTCATCATCGGGTTTCACATGAAAAAATACAATGCCTACAGTCGCCCCCACTTTGATGGGACTTGTGCAATGTGTGACAGTGACAATCCTATCAAAGTCTATGCAATGCATTTTTACTTACCTGGCTCGCCAGCTGTCACCTGGTCCGCCTGTTGTGTTGAGTTGATGTGGGCCTCGACCCTTGGATTCATTCCCAGATTTCTTATTCATTCTTTTGGATTCGTTCCGAACTCTGAGATTATTTTTATGGATTCCTTCCGTATTCTGAGATTCATTCTCTAGATTCCTTCCAAATTCTGAGATTCATTCTCTGGATTCCTTCCACATTCTGAGGTTCATTCTCTGGATTCCTTCCAAATTCTGAGATTCATTCTCTTGATTCCTTCCAAATTCTGAGATTCCTTCCCGGATTCATTCCTGGATTCATTCAAAACTGAGATTCATTTCCGGATTCATTCCAAAACTGAGATTCATTCCCGGATTCGTTCCAAACTCTGATGATGTGGGCCTCGGCCCTAGGATTCATTCCTGGATTCATTCCATAACTCTTACGACGTGGGCCTCGGCCCTAGGATTCATTCCCGGATTCATTCCTAGATTCATTCCATAATTCTGATGACGTGGGCCTCGGCCCTAGGATTCATTCCCGGATTCATTCCTGGATTCATTCCATAATTCTGATGACGTGGGCCTCGGCCCTAGGATTCATTCCCGAGCTGATACTGATGTGGGCCTCGACCCATGCTGATACTGATATGGGCCTCGACCCATACTGATACTGATGTGGGCCTCAACCCCGAGACTCATCCCCAAGCTGATACTGATGTGGGCCCCGACCCATGCTGATACTGATGTGGGCCTCAACCCATGCTAATACTGATGTGGGCCTCGCCCCCAGACTGATATTGTACTAGTCGCTGCTTTTGGTTGACTTGCATTTGACGCTTTCTCTTTTTCGTTGTTGAAACCTGTGATTTACAAAACAAAAAAAACACCAAAAAGAATGCCAAAATACGTTACGTGTATGCATGCATGGATGAAGTTCATATTCCGTTGGGTTAGGTTTTCTATCAATTCTCTTGATGACTGCTTAGTCTTCTCTTCCTTAGGCAAAGAACTACTTCATTTTATCTTCGTTGACTGGCTCGATGTACTCATTCCTTTCCAAGTTTGACAATCTCACTGTCCTCATTTCCCAATTTCTAAACGGCTAAGTTATCCTTTCTGCTTGCTTTTTCTGAGGATCCCCCGTGTTCTGAGCATCTTAATACCAAGATTGAATGCTTTTGTCACATGCACTCATGTTGCAAGTTGAGAAGTGGAGATTCAGGCAAGTAAGCGAAATGAACCTCTTTATTATTGTTGAGAAAAGGTCCGAACAAGTAAACAAAATCAATGTCTTTATTAAAAATGCAAGATAAACTTGGGGAAACAGCAGTGCCTTCTTCCTCAGCCTATGGTTCTTCATCATTGTCATCCCTTATCCCAATGAATGAAGCTGAGTGGTTGAGAGCCTGAAGGACAAGGGTTTCGGGTAGGCCAGAGTTGATCATGTAGTTAGGTAGGGGATTTCTGTGTGCATTGGGTTGTTCTCTTTCTGGGTCAGGTATTTTGTGGGTGTCAATGAGGTCTTGGATCTCATGCCTAAGGCGGGGGCAATTGTCAGTTTCGTGACCCTTTTGTTGGTGGAAGTAACAGAATAAGTTTAAGTCAATGTAGTGGGGTACAGGGCTTGGAAGTGGTTTAGGTTCCAAGGGTTTCAGGAGTCCTTGCATCTTCAACTTTTCAAACACCTTCGATAGAGGCCTGCCAAGGTTGGAAAATCGCCTATTTCTGATGGCGGCAACCTCGGCAGTAGTGGGCCTTGTCTCAGAATGCCCCCCAAAATTCCTCTTATTCTGGCCATAAAACTTCCGGTTCTCGGCCTCCTCTTCTTCAATGTCCATGACAGTTTCCCTTAGCTGTCGAAAATCCGTAATCATTGAAGTCATCCTCCTCAACTTGCCATAGATCGAGGGCTTGGTGCCCTTAATGATCATTTTAATCTGGTCATTCTCAGAGGGCCGAGTCTGCATCTTCAAAAGCTGGCTTCTCCAGCGGTCTACATACTCCTTGAAGCTTTCTTCTGGCTTCTGCTTAGTGTTCTCCAAATCACGAAGTGACAAATCAATCTCTAAGTCTGTAACATATTGCTTCAGAAAAGCATCAGCTAGTTCCCTCCAATCTTCTTAACCTTCTTCTCAAGGCTATGATACCAAACCACAGGAGCCCCCTCGAGTGACATCCCAAACATCTTTTGGACTTGGCGCTGTGATAGGCCCACTGAACTCATGACCGAGACATATTGTTGCAGATGGACTCTCGGGTCTCCATTCCCATTAAACTTGGCCATGTCGGGCATTCTGAACTGAGCAGGCAACTGTTCCTCAAAGGTCATCGCCTCATAGTCTAGTAAGTCGTCATCCTTACCCTTCATCTTATGGGTAACAGACTCTACCTGGTCACGGAGTTTCTGCAATTCTGCCTGAGACCCAACTGTTCTCCCAGTGGCATAATCAGCCATATCATCATCAAAAGCGGGGATGTCATCCCCCAATCCATTTGGAGTCTCCTCACGTCTTACATTCTCAGAGTTTCCCCCAGCACGGGGCACATCCATATTTTTCATGGCAACAGTCAAGGCTTGCAACTGTTCGGTAATCTTGGCCAAACCATTTTCCAACTGATCTATCCGGGATACCTCATTATCGGATGTACTCATGTCTGTTACCGGTCTTTTGGTGAGTCTTCCCTCTTCCCTAACCCAACGGGAGTCTATGATGGCTTTTAGAACACAAGGGTTAGCATGATGTATGTATGCATGAGGTGCGTGAGATGCATGTAACATATATAACATACTAAATCAATTAAAATTTTCACACAAATCGGCCTGTTATCATTTTAGAAGCTTTCGGGCTAATTGTCATAGGAGTGAACTCTTCCCAGTTTAAATGGCCCAACAAGTTCACGTCTCATGGCAAGGAGCCCAACTAAATCCAAATGGTAACATTCCGAACACAAGCACAAGGTGGCTCATCACACTTAGAAGCCTTCGGGCCAATCGTCATAAAATACGTTCTTGTCCCAGTTTAAATGGCCCAACAAGCCCATATCTTATGACAAATAGTCCAAATGAATCCAAACGATGATGTTCCCAAACACAAGCATAAAAGAGAGATAATGCAAAAATAACATAACAATTTTTACATAATGGCCCATCAACATTTCAGAAGCTTTGGGCCTAATAGTCATACGGTACGAACTTGCCCCAGTTTAAATGGCCCAGCAAGCCCGCATTTCTGACAATAGTCCAACTACATCCAAATGAGGATGGTCCACAAGCACATACTCAAGGAAATAATTGTTACTTTAACCATACAAACCGGTCTATGGGTGGGTTAGCAAGAGTATAGACAAAGGCTCTCACCGGCGAAGGATGGCCCACAACTAGGTCTCCCCACTCAAGGGTTCGAGCAACCAAGTGAGCGCACCCTTTTTTATACACTAAGGTACGTGCCAATGAGCTATGGTGTGTGACGGACTGTCAAATGGATTTCCCGTTGTAGATTCCCCAGAGGGAAGGTGGAGCGAGGCTCACTTAAATACCAAGCCTCTTAGGCTCTTATCGCTTGGTGTCAGGAATAAACAACGAGTCCTCCAAATTAATCCATCACAATAGGCTACGAGTAGATGGCTATCTAGGTGCCTTCACAGCTTTTCCTTCTGGAAAGGTAGTGAGTGAAGGAAGACACCAAACCATTACCTAGCCTCAAAGTGCCCTTGATTAAACCCCCACTTTATCCACTATAGACATGGTCAATTAAAACATAAATCCAAACATTACAAGACAATATTTCGGGGCCAATTCTCTATCCCCAGTGGAGTCGCCAGACTGTGGGAACACAGGAAAACTGGGCGACGCATGTTGTCCTAGGCTCGCGGCCTAGTCGGGAGTACGGAGTAGCCACGGGGGACTAAACCGGAGAATAATGGAGTCGCCACCCGGTGTGAACCGGGAAAATGAGATTTAAGGCTGCACTCACCCCTCGCAAGGGAAGACCTCAAACCGTTGGGTTCGGAATGGTCCCTTACTCATGATACTTGTAATGAAAGGATTTATATGATAATTCAATTAGGCTTAAGTAACACTTATTTCAAAGAATATCATGCTTTTAAATTCACGGGTACAAAATCAAATTTATACATACATTTCACATATATCTCACATCTAAAAGAAACACATGCCTGAAAATACCTCAAAGTAACAACAAACATACAACTTCATTCAACATATCATATTCATGAAAAACGCAAGCATACATAATAACAGCACAAGCATACATGTGAGCACTTTTCCAAGTGATACGTGGAATTGTGTCCCAAGTGCAGACCGCATTACCGTCCGTTCGGAATCGGCTACGGAATTTATGTCTGGGTTTCCATCCGATATACCACAAGAAATAATACTCAAATGCTATCATGACATAGATATATGAATTGTAATAAGTTAGACCAAGACTAAGGTAAATGATGCAACCAATGGAATAAACATGCTTTACATTATGATGTGCACAAAGATAGGAATGACTATATGGGATTTCATAAGAAAAAGCACCTAAGAAACAATTATACATGGCATGTGATGAAAGTGTCTCAGTTCAGTGTGTTCGCATTCGTGTAGCTTTCGTAAACGCGTTCGAACGGTAAACAGAAGGTTCGCGTTCGTATGGCGTTTGATAACGCGTTCGAACGAAACCAGACAGAAAACATGCGTTCGTGCGGCGTTCTGAAACGCATTCGAACGGGGATCAGCAGTGACCTCCAAAATGCAGTAAACAACACGACACATGGACGGATGAATATATGACATCTAGTAACAAATAACGGATTAAGGGGGCGCGGCAAAATCATTGTAGTAAAGGTAGCTTTCAAGCATTTTCACCCCTCAAAGTGGAGGACCCTTAATCTCACTTGATAAGCCCATGCGCAATGCAATATGATGCATGAATTTTCAAGAAGACGTTATGAAGCGAATAACTAAATAGAAGAGGCGCGGCAAGTACTGCCGTAAAGGTGGCCTTTTAGGCTCTTTGTCTCTCAAAGAGAGGACCTTTAGACCAACATACTAAGCCCATGCGCAATGTGATATGATGCATGGTCATGTAAGAAGACGTCATACTAAACAACAAAATAAAGGGGCGCGGCGAAGTACTGCCGTAAAGGTGGCCTTTTGGGGCTCTTTGTCTCTCAAAGAGAGGACCTTTAGACCAAATACTAAGCCCATGCGCGTCACATCACAATACATGAAATAAAGACAAGAAAAGTGTAGGACTTCGTATGCCCGATTGAACGTGTCTTGCATTCAACCGAACATACATCAACCGGCGCGGCAAAGCATCGTGGTAAAGGGCTTTAACCCTTCCCCATAGGGGATCTTTCATTCCACTTACTAAGCCCATGCGCTCGATCGCATCATAACATAAATAAATAACATGCGGAAATTAAAAGACGGAATAATAAAGTGAGAATAATCAAAATAACATAAGGCGAAATATACGCCGTTTAATCAAGTGGTACGTGGAGTTGTATCCCAAGTACAGACCGCACTACCGTCCATTCGGAATTGGCTACGGAATTTACGTCTGGGTTTCCATCCTATATACCACGAGAGACGACATATTTTTCGTTTTAATCAATGGCCACAACACACATCACATGCAAACAATATTCAATAAATAATTAAAACCCAATTAAAAGAATCAATAAAATCAAATAAAAACAAGTGTGAAAGGTACCCTCAGGTCTAACCTTTTAAGTCGTCTTCCGGACTCGCGTTTACAACCGTCGGAAGGGCTATCACTCCACAATTTTTCTGGTTTCACTGGTTTGCGTTTTACCTCACCGTTTCGCTGTTTTGCTCGTTGTTTTAACTCCGTTTCTTCTGTTATGCTGCCGTTTCGCTGCTCACTGTTTCAGGTCTACAAAGTCACTGTTTTTGCGTTTTTGGGGGTGGTTTGGGTTGCTGTTTTTTTTTTATTTTAAGGAGGCTTTAAGTGCAGTTTTTTATTTTACTGTTTTAAGGATTTTAGGGACTGTGTTTTTCGGTTGTTTAAGGAAAATGAACAATTTCTGGACAGTGTAGTTTCGGTAGTATTGGCTGTGCAGTTTGCGCTAATTGGGCAGTTTGCGTGGGGTTCTTTGAATGGTTAAAGGGGCAGGGTTATGTGCGTTAGGGTTGGCTCATGTAATGGGTGATGGGCCGTGTTTGTTTATGATTTTAATTTGCGGCAGTGAGTGTCTTCATGTCTATTGAGGGGTGAGTGAAGTGGCTGGTTTGTTTAAGGTGGCGAGGCTTTGGTGTGCTGAAGATTAGCGTGAGTGGAGGGTGAGTGTGAGACGCGTGTTTAGTTGAGGGCTAGTGAAAGTGGCTTATCTGCGTTTGAGTGAGGAGGGCGTGAAGGTTGGGGGCCATGCATGTGTTGTATTAAGGGTTTCACGTGTGTCTTGTTCGCATGCAGGGTGCTGCCTTTGTCGAAGGGGTGTATGAGTGGCTGAGGGCAGATGGCGTGAACAGGGCTGGTCAGCGTGGGGCTTGTGTGGCGTGAAGGTTGTGAGTTATTTGGTCTTTGTGTGATTCATGAAGGCTTGTGAGGGTTAGGGGCTGTTGAATGAGGTTGTTTAGGGTTTCATGGTTTTTGTGTTTGTTGCCGTGGGGATTTAAGAGAGAGGAGAGGGTTTTGCTTTTCCTTTTTGGTTGAAGTGCCGTGAATAGTCTCCAGAATAGGGTTGATTTAGTGTGTGTTTATATAGTTATCAATTAGGGTTTGCATGGTTTTTGTGTTTGTTGCCGTGGGGATTCAAGAGAGAGGAGAGGGTTTTGCTTTTCCTTTTTGGTTTGTAATTTAGATTTAACATTTAATTCAATTAATTGATTATTTAATTTCAATTAGTTTATATTGTAAGTTAAGTAATTTTAATTTGTGAATTTAATTTAATTAAGATTTTATTTTAATTAGTTTGTGAATTTTTTAAAATTTGTGACATATATTTATTATTTCTTTGGATGTGATTTAATGGGCTTGGGCTAAGGTTAAGTTTTTAAAACGGAGATCAACAGCGAACCCGAAGCTAAACACGTGAACTAAATCCGACAAAACCGTCAATTCTTGACTCTTCCCTTCCGACGTCCGTTTCCCGCGATTTCCGCGACTTAAAAGAGAGTGCCTCCAAATGAGGCTCATCATCGGGTTTCACATGCAAAAATACAATGCCTACAGACAACACAAAGTAAAAAATTTTCATGTCATTTACTACTCCAGCAGAACTCTGAATGAAGCACAACTAACCTATACAACCACTGAAAAGGAGTTGATTGCAGTTGTGTTTGCTTTTGATAAATTCTGCTTCTATATGTTGGGTCCCAAAGTGGTGGTCTACACAGATTATTCAATAATCAAATATCTGATCGCGAAGAAAGATACCAAACCTAGATTGATCCATTAGGTGCTTCTACTGTAAGAATTTGATGTGGAGATCCGAGATATGAAAGGGACAGAAAACCAAGTGGCAGATCACTTATCGAGACTTGAGAAAAGAGAAACAACTGGCAATAAACTGACAATCAAAGAAACTTTTCCAGATGAACAGTTGTTTGCCATGAAACAACATGATGTCTATTGGTATGCTGATTATGTCAACTACATACTATCGGGAAAATGGCCGTTGGAATGGACTCATCAGCAACGAAAGAAGTTCCTCAAAGAAATCAAGCATTATGTCTGGGATGAGCCGTACCTGTTCAAACGCAGTGCTGATCAATTACTGAGACGTTGTGTTCCACATGAAGAGGTCAATAGTGTCTTACAACATTGTCATTCATCACCATACGGAAGACACTTCAGCGGAAATAAAACTGAAGCCAAAGTCCTAAAATCAGGTTTGTTCAGGCCCACTTTGTTTAAAGATGATTACTTATTTGCTCTTCAATGTGACAGGTGCCAGAGAACGGGAAATATATCGAGGAGAAATAAAGGACCTCTGCAAAACATTCTGGAAGTGGAGATATTTGATGTATGATGGATTGATTTTATGGGAGCATTTGTTCCATCATTCGGAAACATGTACTTACTAGTTGCAGTAGACTACGTCTCCTAATGGGTTGAAGCAATAGTACTGCCATCAAATGATTCAAAAGTGGTGATAAAATTCCTTAAAAAAAATATTTTCACTCGCTTTGGAACACCTCGGGCAATTATCAGTGATGGTGGCACACATTTCTACAACAGATACTTTGATGCACTTCTATCCAAATACGGAGTTACTCATAAAGTTACCACTGCATACCATCCACAATCAAATGGACAAGTTGAAGTTTTAAGCAGGGAGATCAAAAGAATCTTGGAAAGAACCGTTGGATCAACAAGGAGAGACTGGTCTACAAAACTGGATGACGCATTATGGGCCTACCAGACAGCTTACAAAACACCCATTGGTATGTCCCCATATTGAATGGTGTTTGGGAAAGTATGCCATCTGCCAATGGAGCTTGAACACAAAACGTACTGGGCACTGAAGAACTTAAATCTTGATCCACAAGCATCAGGAGAAAAACGGCTCCACCAACTCAATGAATTGGAGGAATTTCGCCTACAGGCTTATGAGAATGCCAGAATATACAAAGAAAAGACCAAGAAGTGGCATTATCGAAAAATAGTGCGCATACAACTAGAACCAAGGTAGCAGGTGTTGTTATACAATTCAAGGTTGGAACTTTTCCCTGGAAAGCTGAAATCAAGGTGGTCGGGTCCATTTGTGATTACTCAGGTTTTACCATATGGAGCTGTTGAGTTACTTGATCCCAACACCAACGATACATTCAAAGTTAACAGCCAGCGTTTCAAGCACTACTGGGGAGAATAATTTGAGCGACAAAAAAAAAAAATGTCACACTTTCAGATCCAGCCTAACATTCGGGCAGTCATTTCTAGCTGACGATATTAAACTTAGCGCTAGCAGGGAGGCAACCCATGCAAATTGTGTATATATTTAGATTTGGTGTGTTTATTTTTTGTGTATTTAATTTTTGTAGGTAAAGACACATTTCAGGATGGAAGACGTTCTCGTAAATCTTCACAAGCAATTTCCTTCTCTCCCTCAAAACTCTCCGATGAAAGTCTACAAAGCTCGTTTGGAAAGAATGAGACTTCTGGTGATCAAAGGTATTCCTAATGACATTCGTTGGATTATTGAAGCACATGTCTGATTGGCAGGTGAGTCCTCTGACTCTTTTATTTCATATCCGTCTGGTTTAGGAAGAAACACATATGGTAAAAAGAGAAGAGCTAAAAGAATGGGTGTTTGCTATAAATGTGCACGCATGACATGAATACTCGTTGTCGTTCTTTAGGAATGGTGTCTGATAACCGTGAAGATAAAATTAAATTCATTATGGATGACTTGAGTAAGGAGTCTTTGGATGACATATCTAAGACTCTTGAGATGCATTCCAGTGGATATGTGCATCATGCTATTCACATGTTATATACACAATTACGAAAAGAAAGACAACATTTAAGTCTCGGGAATCTGACTCTAAAAGACCATGTTTGTCAATTTATAAGAAAATTAGATGGGAAGCTTGTCCATTATGCATAGACGTCATTTAATCTGTTACTTCTTGTAAATATTGTTATCTCTTTGTATTTATCTAATAATTGTGATTTGTTTTGTTATTTTCTTTTATTTTCTCAGACAAGATCCATACTTTTTGACTTTCACGATATATTTTACTGTTTAGCTAATAATTATCATTTGGCAGGTACTAGTGTTGTTATTACTCACCATTTTTCAGGTTCTATAAATTCAACTCATTATTGCACTCTTGAATGCATCCAGACTTGAGAAAAAAAATACATAAAAAAATGGAAGCAACTTCAAGAAGACGATTTGTAAATGTCTGTGTGTTTTGCGGTATTAGTGTTGGTTCCAAGCCAGAGTTCGTTGAGGCATCATAGGAATTGGGTAGAGTCGTTGCTGAAAGGAATATGCACTTAGTATATGGTGGTAGCAATCTTGGACTAATGGGGATCGTTTCAAGGGCTGTATAGGAAGGAGGTAGTCAAGTTATGTGAATCATCCTAAAACCTTTAGTAGAGGCGAATCTTATAAGACCATCAAATGGAGAGGAACTTATCGTACCAGGTATGTCTGAACGACCGGTAGAAATGATTAACCGTGCTGATGTTTTTATTACTTTGCCAAGTGACTTAGGTACGATGAAGGAAATTTTTACAGTGCTATCTTGGGGGAACCTGAACATACACCATAAACCAATTGGACTGTTTAACACTCATGGATTTTATGATTTTCTTTGTGTGTTTCTTGATGATGCCTGGAGAAATGGGTTCGTATCAAAACCTGTAAAAGAAATCCTCTTCACTGCTAGAACTTCCAATGATTTAATTGACCAAATTTTAGCCTTTGAACCATAAATTGACCCTATCTTTTCCAAGATAAACTGGTCTGATAATGATCATGGAAAGAAGCGTCGGATAAATCTGGATCTTAACCTTTAATTTTCTTTTTAGATGTAGAATTTCAGCTAACCAAGTAATGTTTCTAAACTCTTCTTCTACTTTTTAAGACATTGGGGACAATGTCTCATTTAGGTTTGGGGGAGGGGAATAATTGACTAGTATATTGTTTTTATTTTTCGATTTTTAGTCAAATATTTTCAAAAAAAAATTCAAAGAAATTAAAAAAAAATTAAAAAATTAAAAAATATATATTTTGTTTTTGTGTTTTTAATTTGATTAATCATGTGAAATTTGTGTGAGATAGCTGTGTAAGGAATTTCCACTCCTGATACGTATCTCAACCTATTTCGTAACAAGTTAATTTTTGTTTATTTCATTTTGAATTATTTAATTTGTGAATTCTCCATAATACTGACTAAATTAGATCTTCATATGTTCAGTTGACAAGTATAATCAACAAGCATGTTAACATACATCCATGAGATGTATTTGAAAAGTTTATAATATTCAGTGCTCCAGTTTAATTGGAGGAAGCAACTAAAAAGCAATGGAAAAAAAAAAGAAAAAAGGAAAAACAAAATGTATAAAAAAAACGTCTGAGATCCGAGTCATTAAATCTGAGTCATAAGCCTATAGGGGTGTTTTAACACATAGTGCCCTAAAGCCAACTGGCTTGGGAGTCACTGACCCAAAGATCGTTATATGGATCAAAGATGATATAAAAATAAAAAGAAACATCTGAAATCCGAGTAATTAAGTCTGTATGGGTGTATTAACACCTATTGCCCTAAAGCCAACTGGTTTGGGAGTCATTGGCCCAAAGCTCGGTACATGGATTGAAGATGTTGCTTTCTTTATTGTATGCAAAAAAAAAAAAAAAGGAAAAAAAATCCATTGCTAAAAAGGTGTGAATTCTGATATAACTTTAGGACAAAAATATTACTCTTTTTTCAAGTACACTTATGAATATTGTGGGCACAATGATTTGATTAATACCTTGTTGGTTGTGTATATGAAGAATGGTAAAAATAACCGGAGAATTTACTTATTTAGTAATTTAGAAAGAAAGAAAACAACTACTAACTTGGATAAGAAATTTCACTTGTTTAGTCACTAACTTGTTTATTCTCTTTTCTCTTATCTTTTTGCTTTTGTGCGCATTAAATTGACATTTGTGGGTATCGTCATTGTAAGCCCTCACGAGACTACAACTCGTCCACTAGGGACACCTAGGGGTTTAAAGGCTTGTTGCATACGCTAAATGCAACCGTGATCCCTACGAAAGTGGCTTAGTTTAATTTTAATTGTTTATTGTATTGTATTTTATTGTTTT
The DNA here is from genome assembly GCA_019454045.1 of Zanthoxylum bungeanum. Classification (NCBI taxonomy): domain Eukaryota; kingdom Viridiplantae; phylum Streptophyta; class Magnoliopsida; order Sapindales; family Rutaceae; genus Zanthoxylum; species Zanthoxylum bungeanum. The sequence goes on from SKCR01051430.1 coordinate 70,768, forward strand.
GCTCGAGGACTAGCAAAATGTTAGGTTTTGGGGTGTGATGAGCGGAAAATATATCAATATTTACCGCCCATTTTACTTAATATTTTGTTTAGTTTCTCGGATTTGATGAATATTTTGATGTGTTTTAGTTTATTTTGCAGATAAAATAAAATTGGGACTCAGTTGAATCATTTAGGATAAAATGTGGAACAAATAAGGGCAAAAAATGGAATTGACATTTTGATTTTGGAGATTGAAAACTTGAAATGACGTTCTAACGAAATACAATTTCGGAAATTCCAACTTTGCGCAACTGTCGTATTTTGGCCATAACGTTTTACTCCGATATCGGATTGAAGTGATTCAAGTTTCAGATTAAGGAAGACTCAAAGATATACAACGTTTAAGTTCATAATAATTTCGAATTCTGAAGTTTTCATGACCGAAATTGATAAAACATTCAGAAGTGTGTTATGTTTAATTATTAAAGTCATTTTCAAAATAAATAATAAAATAATAAAATAAAAATTGTCAAACTTCCACCAAACATGCTTGCATGTTTGATGTCATGTTGGTGGAGGATTTGGTGCCATGCTTGGTGTCATGTTTGATGTCATGTTTGGTGTCATGTTAAGTGGAGCAATTGGTGGGGAAATTGGTGGAAGCCTTTAGATTTGCCTATAAATACCAAGCTAAATTTTGTAAATTTTTCATGCTTTCTTTGGAGGAAGTTCTCTATGAAAACCTAAAGGAAAATGTCTTGTATATTTATTTAAGTTTTCTTGTATTTTCTTTTTATTTAATTAATAAAATTTTGTGTGTTTTCATTTACAGCATGAACAAGTAATCTCATTCTGCTGGGTTGACAATGTGAGACTTTTAATATAATAAATTAGATTAATCTCCCTTATTTTAATTAAAATTTGGATTAATTAGTTACCGTCTATATGGTCGGTTTAGGTGACAACCTTATTTACCGCCTATATGGTCGGTTTTACATTTCAGACATAGTTTCCGCCTATATGGTCAGTTTAGGTAATAACCTTGTTACCGCCTATATGGTCGGTTGGATTTAATTGAGACAAATACAATTACCGCCTTTATGGTCTGGTTAAATATAATTAATTAATCGGTAAATATTGACAATAAGAGAGATTTCTAATTTTGAAATATTAAAAGTGGATCCTCTAACCCTAGCATTTTCTTTCATTATTGTAATTTTACTTTTCTATATCTCCAAGTTATTTTTTATGATGTTTTGTTTATTTAAGTGTTTAGTAATCTTAAGTATGTTTTGTAACTAAACATATTATCTAGGGGTGTGATGAATTCCAATATCACCGGTTTATAAGAGGTTATTTCATGTATTGGGTAATATAAAGGTTTATTTATTAAGTCTTAAGCTTAGTGTTTCTTGTTAACTGGCCATTAATAAGATTGATGTGGTAAATTTAAAATAAACTTGACGAAGGAATTTTAGGTTTCAGTCTTAGACTTAATAGCCCACGATCTTCCTTAAGGATAGATAACCCTTAATAGATTTCCTTCCAGGATAGACATATACATGTCGGGCGGGGGTAGCCATAATTGGAACTTAATCTTAATGAATTCAGATAACTTGGTTAACATAGACAGACATATGCTTAATTGGGTTGCACTGGGTATTTGCATATGACCAACGACATAGGATTTTGCATAATTTCGTGTACCAGGTTAGTAAACCAATATATTGTACAAACATAAGATAACCACTTCATCTTTAAAGATATTGAAAGGATTCACAACCCTAGATAGTTTAATAATATTGATTTTACCTTTAATTCACGTTCACACTATTTTATTTACTAGTTGTAGTTTAAAGTCACCATCCAATCAAACAACCAATCAATTAGATACTCGTAAATATTTGGCTTCCTAAATTAATAGCTTAGGTATTAAGTCCTTATGGGAACGATATATTTTATATTACTTGAACGATACGTGCGCTTGCGTTATACGTGTGTGATCACGCTGATCAACGAGTGTTGCCTCGTATTTTTTTCTCTTACCAACATTGCATTCACTGCTACTTTTGACACAACTAGGTATAGATACAGGTCTTCCCCATCTGTCGGTGCTGCAAGCGTGGAGGCTCTACTCATATATGTCTTGAACTCTTTTAGGGTCTGACTATGTTCTTCTCCCTATGCGAGTGTTTTTAATTGCTTAATGTTGTTGAAAAAAAGACTTGCATTTGTCAAACATCTTATACACAAACTGAATCAAGATTGTTATCTTTCCCGCCATGCTCTGACCTCGCGGACCGTCGTGGCTCCTCAATCTCTGATATGGTTCTGAGCTGAGTCGAGCTGGCCTCAATCCCCCTCATACTCATAATGTAGCCTAGGAACTGCCATGTTCATTAGGGGTGGCAATTTGTTTTACGATTCATTTATTCGTTCGATTCGATTCGATTCGCTTTAAAGCGAATACGAGTTTAAAAAAATGGATTTGTTTAATAAATGGGTTAATTGGATTCGATTCGTTTATTAAATAAATCGAATACGAATATAAGCTCATTAATTCGTTTATTTGTTTAAGATTCATTTTATTATTTTCTTATACTAGTTATTGTTATTTTTCAATTAAAATTAGAGAAATTATGGCTAATTACGATAGAAAAATAATATTGTCAATATTTGGTGAGGTATTTTTAGTAAATATATTAATTATATATTTCATACGTATATATTTATGAAAAATTAATGTAAATAAATTACGATAAATTATGTTATTGAATAACATCATGACTAAACGAATATTCATATTCAAATCATTTAATAAACAAATCGAATACGAATCCATCACATTTTGATTTGATTCGTTTAGGATTCGATGCAAATTTGATTATTTGATTTGTTTTTCGACCATTAATGTTGATACCCCAAATGCGCATTTCATAGGGTTAAGCTTCATTTTGTACTTCCTAAATATGACGAAGCATTCATCTGTGTCTCAGATATGGTCAGAGGCTGCCTTACTTTTGATCACCATATCGTCAATGTAAGATTCAACCGTTTGTTCGATTAGGCCTTGGAACATCTTGTTGATCAGCCTCTGATAAATGACTCATGCGTTTTATAATTCAAATGACATCACCTTGTAGCAGAACATCACTCTTTCAGTGATAAAAACAGTGTGTATATTGTCTTTCTCATTCATTCAGATATGATTATAGCTTTAGTACGCATCCAAGAAGCTCATTCTCTCATACCAATTAGTCTATATTTAGCAGTGAGTAACTATCATTTAGGTAGGAAGGTTGGTAAAGTCAATGCAGACTCACCATTTTCTATTCTTCTTGGCCACTACAACCACATTTGATACCCAATCAGGGTATTGGCGAGGTTTTATAGCCCCCACTTCCATGAGTCTATCCACTTTTTCGCTGATCATGTTTCTCTCAGAGGCGAACCGTCTCTACTTCTGCTTGATTGGTGGGAACTTTGGATCAATGACGAGATAATGTGATGGGGTCCACCTTGTCATGTCTTTATGCGTCCATGCAAACACATCTTTGTTCCTCATGAGCATTTCCACTATCTTCTCATTCTCCTCGGCTGATAACAAGGCTCCTACCAGCACATTCTTCTCCAAATTTGATTCATCTAAAACCACATCTTTTAGATTCTTGATGTAGTTTCCGACATGTCTGACTCATCATCCAGGTGTTTCAGGTAGGTAGTGTTGTAATTGTTATTTTTCAACCTCTTCTTGCTCTCTAGTCTCGCCGAACATTTGTATCTCTCCCTCTGAAATCATGTGCACTCCTCCCAAGTTGATAATGTCGCATTGGCTATCCTGGGATAGGTCGCCTTTGATATCGATAGCAGATAGCCTGTTTAAGGATTGCACCTCATTACTCGGTGCATAGTTGATACTGTTGGGGTTTTGGCGCGGGCGCAACGAAAGCTCGCGGTTCGAGTGAAATCGTAATTTTAAAATTTTTTAAGATTATCAAATAAATTATTCAATATCAAATATGAATAATCCATTCATATTTCACCTAAACATATTTATTCGATATCAAATAACGACATAAATAGGTAAGAAACATCGCAAAAATTTTACGAAAATGTTTTTCCGCAAAATGGCATAAAACACATTTTTGTCCGAACCGACCAACCAACACACATGGGGCTGCCCAGGTTAGCTCCAATAGTGCTTGGGCAGTTCATGGGCTACCCAAACAATGACCAATTCACTGTTTGGACAGCAGACACCCGGTAAGCCCGAAACTCACCCGGTAACACCGTTTTTCGCCATTTTCACATATATCAACTCTGAAACAATTTCCAGTAATTGTTCCAATGCCCAAAAAAAATCCTATATATATATAACATAATTTTTCATCACCAAAAATACAGAATTTCCAGATTTGATTTTGTAACAAAAAATATCATTTTTCATGCTTTAAATCCAATTTTCTCAATATTAATCATATTAATACTAACACCAACCAAAGTCACCACCTATGAAGAACTCCAGAACAATTCTAGAAGTTACAAGAGTGGTCATAACACTCTAGAATGGCAACAAGTCATCAAATGATAAAATTGAAATAATATTACAATAATATTATCCAATCTAACTTCACACATGCATCTAGCCTCCAAATCCATCCTCCAAATCAAAAAGCCCCAAAACCTAAGAAAAGAAGAAACCCTACAACTATTCTAGATATTCAAGAACAAGAAACAAGCTTTCTAAGTTTATGATTATTGAAGATTACCTCAAAATCTTGCAATTTCCTCAAACTTTTTCTTGATTTTCTTCACTTTATTCCTTGACTCTTCAAGAAATTTTGGGGTGCTTTCATGGAGGTGGATTTCGGTCATGGCTTCTTATTATTGAAGAAAACAAAATTTTCAAACTTTAAATAGTGAGCCAACCTGACTTTAGGGGTAGGAATAAGGGCATTTTGGTCAATTGGTCATTTTTAATCAAATTAAATAATAATAAGCCTTAAGTTGACAAATCCAATTTGTAAACTTTAAGCTTAATAAAATCACGCCACATGTAACAAATAATAATCAAACATATTGCATAACATTTATGTAATAATGATATAATTTAATTATCTAGATATTTAACATTTAAACATTTAAACAATTAATTAATGCGATTATTATTATATATGTATTTTTATTTACATTAAATAACAAATACATATGTTAATGGCATGTGTCAAAGTCTCATTTGACAAATAATTAATATGTATCAAATCAAATTTTGTATCAAATACAAATACACATTAATTATTAATTGACTGAAATGCCCCTAATCATGTATTTTCGTTTAACCGTTTAAACGATTCGAATTAACTCATTTAATTCGGTGAAGTATTATGAATAATCTATATTATTCATAACGCGTTGCCCAAGTGCTCAACGAGTACACTTCATATTGTGGGACTCTCTAAGTTTAGGCTTATCCGTCACGAAATTCAATTTCGTGTCCATAATTCACTCACTCATGAAATATGACGATCACGAATAATCTCGCTAAACTATACAAGTCGAGGTCATTGCATACGTATAATCCCTCCATCACAGGCTATCCATATTATACCTGGGATATAGATAAGAACGTCAAATCCTTATGGTATAATATAGTCGACTTTCAAATTTACTATCTCTAAATAACACTCGGAACTTGATTCCGAAGTTATACCACGGCCATGGATTTACTAGATCGCAAACACGTGTAGGATACATATTCCCTGTACACATGACTAACAGATTATATCTTGATACGCATTGGATATCATTAGCATCAGTCCATACCCAACGAATAGGCGGAGGTCTGATCTAAATAGATCGGTAACGTGACTGCCATTAAAGTGTGGAGGATAACTCATATATCCATTGTGGTATCTCAAGTCGAAAGAGCACTATGCTTGCTCAACTCAAGAAGATTCATATTGACGTTGGCGTACCATCTATTAGGAAATCTTCAGTGAGTCGTTCAGTGTTTATCAAATAAACACCTACATGTCTATACGAGTCTTCTGAGACTCATGGTTCATTGGGATAAACCATCAGACCAAGTCACGATATACGATATGTACTGGTCTCATTGGATTTTACTAACTGACTCGTGTTAGTAAATATTGACCAGGAACTTTATTTAAGGATATACAACTTATAGTGACGCTTCCCAATGTCAATTACAAACTACGTTGTAACTACACACTACGTTGTAAATCCTAGAGTCTTTGTCTAATATACATGTATCACTAAATCAGATTTAGTTTCAATCTAATCATAATTAGATATCTAATTGTAATTATATCGAATATGTATATAAAAGACAAGAGGTGCTACCATTAAATAAGTAATATTATGGAAAAAGACATTGATCGTATTCATGAATCGGACATAAATACGATCCAGATTGGTACTCTGAGCACTATCCCTAACAGATACTACATAATTCACTGCATGGATCCACTTCCGACCTATAGTCACATTAATTAGAGACATGATGTTGATGATCAGAAACTTGATTGATACTATCCTCTTCGCGACGTATACCAGTAATGTTATTGTTCTCAATGGCCTTACTTTCACATTATTGAACGTGAACACATGCTTCAGAGTGGGAGAGATGAGGTTCTGGTCTATCCCTCATCTATTGGAATGCTTCCTAAAAGATGATGTCTGAAATGCTTCCTCCGCCCACCAAGATGCAGGATACCATTGCATATGTTATGCGTAGTATGATTATAAGAGGATCTGAATGTGTTGGCCTCAGTGTGTCCATGTCTTTGTCTGTAAAGGAAATTGGTACTAAATAGGTGGGTGGTCTTGCTCTAACCTGACACAATTTACTTGGAATCTGAGGGCTCTCATCCGATCTTCTTTCTCTGCAAGTTGGAATTTTAATTTACGTTGTTTCTCGTGTCTTTCCTCGGGCATGTCCATCCTGACACATGAGACATGTGCCAGCCCCATTTATCTACTGATGTGTTGTTTGGTATTTCTTTTTTCATAATTGCTTTCAACTGTCGATACAAGTTCTTGCATCTGGTAGTGGTGTGTCCCACATCCCATGAAACTCACAATACATCCTTTTGTCCTGGTACTCTTCTGGTACTCTTATTGCCTTGGGCTCCCTCAACATGCCTTGATTTTTCACTTTATAGAAGATTTGCTCTTGTGGTAGGGTGAACTCATACAATATCTCGTCATCTTCCCACCTTGGCCGCTTGGGTTCTGACTCGTACCTTCCCCTCTCTTCAGTACCTTATGAGGTACTGACTTCTTTCATATCTCATTGTGACCTTCTTTTCCTTGAGTCCTAACTCAGCTCGCTTCTAGTTTGGTTGTTGCGACCTTGATCTGCCACTGTGATCACAACGGCTTGAAATATTCTGGTTCTATTCTCTATCACATTCAGTAGACCCTCTGCTCTGGTCCGTACTTCCGACATGTCATACAGAGGTGCCTTCAGGAACTCCTCATGAACGTAGGACTAACAAATAAGGCTACTACTAACTTCGACTTTAGGTTGTTGACGATGTACATCTTGTTAATGAACATCTGTAAGTATTGTCTGAGAGGCTAATCGCACCTCTGCTCCAGCTACGGTTTGTAGGGAACGATTTTCCTTAGCGCGGCGGAAGTTGCTTGTGGTGGCACCGGTCCGGTATGGATCTTTAAAATTTTCTTTGCCTTATCTCTTTGTTTTAGTTGCCAATATCAATCATTTGGTGTCCAATAATTGGATCAACTACTCGATCTTCCGAACTATGAGTCGAAACCAAAAAACCGAAGTGTGTGCTTCACTCACAAAGATTAAACCTCTAAACTATTTAGAGATTTAGGATGTCAAAATGGTGTTTGGCTCTTTGGAATTTCAAATACTCTCACAACATTTGTGAATATTTGAAGTTCTTCTCTCTTTTCTCTCAAATATTTCTCACAACAATTGTGTGAATGAATGCAAAGTGTTAACCTTAGGAAGTGAGAGAAATGGTAGAGATTATATTCTCTTACACAAGCCAACTAACCTTGTCATTAAGCATCTAATGCTTTCTTGTAATGGCCAACACAAAAATGTGAATGTCATACCAAAGCATAAGAAATGTTAAGATAAAGACAATGGCTTTGTCATTAAGCATTTCATGCTTTCTTTCAATGGAAAACACATAAATGTGGAGGCCATACCAAAGCATAAAATGCATTAGCTAATGACAAAACTATTAGGTGTATCCAAGCCACCTAATAGACATAATTGCTTGGATAACATGGTAAGTCATATAGCTTTGTCTCCAATGGTAAATAAAAATTAATATATTCATAATGATTTATTTACCTTTAATTATGTTGTAGTAATTATATCATAATCATTACTAACTTGATTATCTCATAATCAAGACTTGATTATCTCATAATCAAATAATTCTAGAAAACATTAAGTTAAATTAATTTTAACATAATTTTCATTTGTGACAATAAATATTATTAATCTTATTAATAATATATAAATATAATGTGAGCATATAATTAGACAATCTAATTATATTAGGTTTGCTACAGTTAATCGAGCTAGCACGGGGACCAAATAGACCTACGATTCCGAGCTCTAATAATTCTGAAATATTAATTAATCTCTTTAATCAAATATTACAAATTATTAACTCCGCGTTATTCCACTAAAAACTCTAAGTTGAACTCCTGTTACCGTAGATGGATTAAATAAACCGAATAACTTCGGTGCCCATCGATATAGTCATTATATATGGATATAACCCTTCACGAATATCTCATAAATAGAGCCGGGTCAAAAGTCCGTTAAAACCACTCTAAATATTTTGTCTCTTAAGCATCATTGATTATATAATAAATAATTAATTCATAACAATTATGAATATAAAACTTTCTATTCGCAATAGAAAAGTTGAGCGCTCAAATTGTTCAAGTCCCGAATCAACTCTTAAAATAGATATTCATCTGCTTCTCGTAAGGAGTGAATTCCATATTTATGTAAAACGTTCCCAGCTACATACCAAACCATAACCCCAAAATATGTAGTTATTGGCCGGGAATGCTACACCAACCTCACAATAGTAAATCAAAGGACATAACATGTCATGCATGAGTTCGTAATACACTCAGGATTAAGATCGAATCCATATATGACCATCTATTAGATAAAATGAATTTCTTCGGTTAACAGATATTAAAAAAATTCATATTTATCTGATTCTGGTCCTATATGATCGCATCATACAAGGTGCCATCATTCCCATGTCACAATATGAACGATCCCGGATCAAGGTCATCATACAAGTATAGAATGGACCGCAGCTATAGATAAACCACAAACAAAGTACCCTATTTGTTTGCACTCTATGGACTATTTAGATTACTAACTTTAGACTTAAATCCTCTTGTGCATCAAACATACACTAAGTCTGAAGGTACAATAGTAATCATGGTAAACAAGACAATTGGACAATATGCGATATAGATCAAACAACTTTGATAAACTGAATAATGTATTTATTATTATTAAAATAATCAATTCTGTTTAACATGAAGCTTTAAGACATAAATCCCAACACGGTTTGCCATAGTAACTTCAGTGAGATGGTTTCCATGATACTACTCAATGAACTCTCAGGAAATTGCAGGAACCAAGAGAAGGCGTTGATTACGCCCAAAAATAACTTGCGGTTATCACAGTATAGCTGGGGTGTCGATTCCTCAGAGAGATGGTTACAGGAACTAATTTACTCAAGCAAAAACGTTTAGCAATAACTCTATTAAAGAAAAGATTAAATTTGCAATTTAAACTAAAGATTAAGAAAAGTTGCAGGATTTTATCAGCAGAGATAAACAGCAAAGCATCAGGAATTCCTCTTGTATCAACCTCATATATTCAATTATTGATTCTTTTCATTACACAATTGAAGGTTTCACATCCCAAACCAACAATTGGAAGGTATTCAATTCTACTCATATTAAATTCTAGGGTAATTAATGATTATTTTCTCTATGTTAACAGCATAGAAAAGTTATCATTACGAGCTATCTAACGTCGACAATATACCCTCAGGCAATACTGCAGCAGAAGACCAACACATAAAACAACTTTTACCAGTCACAACTAAGTTCGCAAATCACACATAGAAGAAGCATGACTGGATCTATATGGGAGTTTGACAAAACATAATTTCTGGATTCAAGAATCGAAAGATAATAGAAAATAACAACCATCAATTATATTAAACGTTAAAAGGTTCATAAGAAATCAACAATATAAATATAGAAATTAAAATACAAGAGTTCATCCTTAGCTTTGCCTAGGAGATTAGTTCTCCATGGAAGAAAGGGATGCAGCCTGAATAGATCGGAGAGACGTCATGATTTCCTTGAAGTTCTTCGTTCTTCCTCTCTATGAATTGTGTTTTTGGCTCTTTTTGTGTGTTTCTCCTCTGTTTCTCTCTGATTTTCTCCTCCTCCAGGGTTTAGGACGAATTTGGATTTATATAGAAAAGTCCTGAAACCCTAAATTGCATTCAAAACACACAGCACACAATCCTGAAATCGCAGTTTCGCGTCGTGACGTGCGCCGCGTGTTTCCACGCGCCATAAGCTATTAAGGATGCTACAATTGACTAGATCTTTTCGATTAGATGCAAATCGATATATTATGGGTCTCGTAACTCTTTCTAAATCAAAAGTTATAGCCTTTTTAAATTCAGTGCGCGGCTGATGCTCCTGCGTGCGTCCGATATGTCTGTTAGGCTCTGAATCATGTCCAATTGCTCCATTCTCCTTGATCCATCGCTTCCTATTAACAAAGCACAAAATGACACTAATTAAGATTAAAACAGATGATAATAAAGCTGAGTTAGCAGTGTTCTAAGTACACTTTCGTGCACTTATCACAACCCCCAACCAGCTTATTGCTAGTCTCTAGCAATTCAAGCGTAAAATAAAATAAAAACTAAATAAATAAATAAAACTATATAAGCCACTTTCGTAGGGATCACGATTGCATTTAGCGTATGCAACAAGCCTTTAAACCCCTAGGTGTCCCTAGTGGACGAGTTATAGTCTCGTGAGGGCTTACGGCGGCGACACCCACAAACGTCATTTAAAACATGCAATCATGCAAAAATAAAAATTAAATAGTCCCAATAGTTTCACATAATTTTTGTCCTCAGAGAATGCATAGTAATGAAACCAAAGAACTTGCAAAGTACTCAACGTAACTCAAATCTAAATATTTGAATAAATCATCTAAGCTAGACTCAAAGTGTGTGTGTGCTAAGGTTCGTTCACAACTTTGTTCCTAAGTAAGTCAACTCAATGATTTCGTTTAAAAATTGGGATCGATGGGTCAAACCAACCTAGATATCTCAATTAAGCTCTGTAGTTGCTTTTATGTGTGCTCAATATGGTATGATTTCTCTTTTTTTTCTTTCTTGTCTCCGGTTGCTTTTCTTTTGAATTTTTTTCTTTTCTTTCTCTTTTGCCAATTTTTTTCTTTCAACACACCTACCCTTTAAGGTAGCATTTCTCCTCATGGTGGTCCTAATACTCGCCCATGGGTAGCTTCACGCTTATCGGTTATAGGTGGTTATTTTCTTTCTTCAGAGACTTTTTATTTTTATTTTCAATCATACCATACGTCATAACACAAGCAAATCAGGATAGACATCTAAGCAAACGGTCATTCATCGACATACAATTTCTTCAACTAGTCATCTTGCTAACTACTCAGGCTTCCACTACTAGAAACCCATAATTAAGTGCTTATGAGTCTAACATAGATAAACTACTCAATTTATCAGATAAAAGTACATTAAAGGACTTATTGTTTCTAAGATTTCACCCTAAAACAAACAATATCATCATAGGAACTATGTTTAACTATCAAGGACTAAAAACAAACAAAACAAATTTTTTTTTTTTTAATAAACATTAAAATAAAATGTATTTAAGACAGGTTTTCATGCGCATGCATACACACCCCCACACTTAAAACTTGCATTGTCCTCAATGTAAGATAAATATAAAGAAAAAGGATTAAGGAACAACACTACCAGGCGGGGAGTTGATCAGGTTCCTGCTGGCGAGACTTTAATTGTGTGGCTGTGTAGGCTATGCTAACTCCTGATTAAACACTCATGCAAACAATAAAAATAAAACATGCAATTAGCACAATAAAGTAAAACTAAAGTAAATAAATAAATAAATAAAAATAAAATGTAGAAACAAGGGTTGCCTCCCCGCTAGCGCTAAGTTTAACGTCTTCAGCCAGACGCAAACACTCAAGTTGTCATGGTGGTTTCCATCGAGCGTACTGATGAAGGCATAAGAGGGAATGTTTGTCTAGCTGTGGCAGTTTATCCACTGATCCTCCATGGTCTGGTGGCTGAAATTTGGTACTGCACATAAGGAAAGATTCGCTCAATGTTCTTTTTAATCTCACAGGTATCAGCTTTAATTGAGCATTAACTCTCATTTTCCTCTTTTTTTGGTTCTTTGGGACGAGTTTCAGTTCAGGGGGATTTGATTCAGGTTGTAGAGACGTTGTTCCTGGTAGGACTAGTTCTAGCATGTATGAGTAATGACAATCTTCATCACCCTGTGGTTTCTCGACATGAAAACTGTTAAGTTCTTGAGGAGAGGGTACCCGAACTAGGAAATTTGGCACTTGTTCTACCTGAGATGTGTTAGCACTATTATCCTTAGGGTTACCTATGGTATTGGAAGTATTCTGCATCCCTACCTCTTCTCCACTCCTAGTGATTATGACATTAACACCTCTTATACTGGATACCTCATGATCAGCCTGTGCCATGTGTTGCCTTTGTGGATTAGGTTGAGTCTGGGATGAGAATTTTCTTGTTCTTGTACACTCAGGACATTAGTCAATTTAAAGATTTGACTCTTAATTTCCTTTTGGTCTTCAGCTACCTGAGATATCAACGACTCAATCCTTTGATTGGTTTTACTTTGGGTCTCTACAAATGCATGCCATGTATCCTCTAAAGAATTTATAGGAATAATAGGTGTGTAATACTGTAAGGTACTGTAACTCTTAGGTTGTGGTGTCTGGATAGGCTGATAAGACTCCTGCCTCCAACTAACATTGGGATGGCTCTGCCAACTAGGATTATAGGTATCTAAATATGGGGTATAAGACTTCTCGTACATCCCTAAGTTATGACATTGTTCCTCATATGATCCTCTAATCTCATCATACACAGGGCACTCTTGGGATTCTAGCTGGGCTACTGAATGCATTGTCTTGCTATCTTTGGCTATTAAGGCTCCTATCTGTCTAGTTAACAGCTCAACTTGTGTCTTAAGGCTATCCTCTTCCCTAAAGTGTTGTAGGCTTCTGCTAGGAGAAGTGTGTGTCCTATCAGTGTTATCTACAACATTAGGTCCACTCCAAGTATGTGATTTCTTAGCCAGGTCATCTAAATACTCGAATGCCTCATCAGGGTCCTTTCGAATGAACTTACCATTGCACATCGTCTCAATGAATTGGCGTTCCCTAGGGGTTAGTCCATCATAAAAGTAACTTACTAAACGCCAACTTTCATATCCATGGTGAGGACAACTAGCTAACAACTCCTTATACCGCTCCCACGTTGATAAAAGGGTCTCACTGTCTCTCTGTGAGAAGGTGGAGATTTTTCTTTTCAGGGCATTTGTCTTATGGGTGTGGGAAGTATTTGTCGAAAAATGTCTGGGTCATCTCGCCCCACGATCCTATTGACCTAGGTCTTAAAGAATATAACCAGCTCTTAGCTCTATCCTTAAGGGCAAAGGGAAAGAACTTAAGTCTAATTGTGTCAGTGGTTCCAAACCGGTCGTGGAAGGTTGCTACTACCTCTTCAAATTCCCTAATGTGCACGTAAGGATTCTCGCTCCCTAAACCATGAAAAGTTGGAAGATATTGTATCATTCCAGGCCTAAAGTCTATGTGTGGTGCATTGGGGGGAAACATGATGCACGAAGGTGTAGCTGTGCGAGTTGGGTGGCGGTACTCTTCAAGAGTCCTCCTAGCTGGTCTCTCGTAATCACTCATGTTATGTGCGCTAGACGCAGATGGTGTAGAAAAAGGATTTTCAAATATGTTCTCAGAATCTGAGCTTTCTTCTTCAGTCCTAATAATCTACCAAATATATCCCTACGTCTAGAAATGTAATTGAAGCTCAAATAATACGAGAAATAAAATAAATAATAAAAATAAATAAATAAAGGAATAATAAAAACTTAAAATCTAACTTAAACTAAAACAGAATAAAATAACTAAAATAATACTAAATAAAATTAATAGAACAAAAATAAAAAGAACTAATTAAAAATAAAAATCTAAACAAGACCTAGAAAAAAAAAAAAAAGTAATAAAAGTAAATAACAATAAGAAAATAATAATAAAAAAATGGAAAAGTTTGCTGATTGTGAACGCTTCATTGTGAACAAGCACCTGTCTTTAGGTTGTTAAACCGTCTCCCCGGCAACCGGCCAAATTTTGATTACGCCCAAATAACTGCGGTTTATCGCAGTGTCTGGGTGTATCCTCAGAGAGATGGTTACAGGAACTAATTTACTCAAGCAAAAACGTTTAGCAATAACTCTATTAAAGAAAATAATAATTTGCAATTTAAACTAAAGATTATAGAAAAGTTGCAGGATTTTATCAGCAGAGATAAACAGCAAAAGCATCAGGAATTCCTCTTGTATCAACCTCCTATATTCAATGATTCTTTCTTTTCATTCACAATTGAATCCCAACAATTGGAAGGTATTCAATTCTACTCATATTAAATTCTAGGGTAATTAATGATTATTTTCTCTATGTTAACAGCATAGAAAAGTTATCATTACGAGCTATCTAACGTCGACAATATACCCTCAGGCAATACTGCAGCAGAAGACCACACATAAAACAACTTTTACCAGTCACAACTAAGTTCGCAAATCACACATAGAAGAAGCATGACTGGATCTATATGGGAGTTTGACAAAACATAATTTCTGGATTCAAGAATCGAAAGATAATAGAAAATAACAACCATCAATTATATTAAACGTTAAAAGGTTCATAAGAAATCAACAATATAAATATAGAAATAAATTAAAATACAAGAGTTCATCCTTAGCTTTGCCTAGGAGATTAGTTCTCCATGGAAGAAAGGGATGCAGCCTGAATAGATCGGAGAGACGTCATGATTTCCTTGAAGTTCTTCGTTCTTCCTCTCTATGAATTGTGTTTTTGGCTCTTTTTGTGTGTTTCTCCTCTGTTTCTCTCTGATTTTCTCCTCCTCCAGGGTTTAGGACGAAGTTGGATTTATATAGAAAAGTCCTGAAACCCTAATTGCATTCAAAACACACAGCACACAATCCTGAAATCGCAGTTTCGCGTCGTGACGTGCGCCGCGTGTTTCCACGCGCCATAAGCTATGAAGGATGCTACAATTGACTAGATCTTTTCGATTAGATGCAAATCGATATATTATGGGTCTCGTAACTCTTTCTAGATCAAAAGTTATAGCCTTTTTAAATTCAGTGCGCGGCTGATGCTCCTGCGTGCGTCCGATATGTCTGTTAGGCTCTGAATCATGTCCAATTGCTCCATTCTCCTTGATCCATCGCTTCCTATTAACAAAGCACAAAATGACACTAATTAAGATTAAAACAGATGATAATAAAGCTGAGTTAACAGTGTTCTAAGTACACTTTCGTGCACTTATCAGGCGTTGTTAGTGAGAGTGGTGATGAACGACTTACACATCAGAGCCTCGTCGGTGGTTTCCAGTGAGATCCTCTGTCGAAAATGAACCAGTTGAGTAACTGGGTCTGATTTCCAAGTGTGCTTGTCAAATCTGGATGGGGTGAAGTCTCGGGGTTTCAATCCGTCTTCGATCCACTCTTGGAATGGTGAGGTGGACATCCCACTGATTGTCAGGTCATCCAGATCCGTCGGGGTCTGCACTCGAATGCCCCCGATCATTTTCGCTATTGCCACCACCAACTTTTCATTGATAAATTCCTTCCTCCATCGGATATCATTTTTGTTACGAGCCACATCCAAACCTTTGCCTTTCTCTTTATGTTACACATCTCTCCACGTTCGACCGTGATTTCTGGAGCCCTCTACATTGGAATCTGCATCATCGATCTTGATGAGGCTCATTCCCAGAGGCCCTTCGTTGTGGTTCTCCTCTGGCTACCCCTCATCTCAGAGGTCCTCGACAGCGGCTCATTCCTTCCCTTTCCCCTTGTCATTCCTGAGGCCAGCTCTCTGCATCTGGGCTTTGAGTGCCTAATTCTCTTATTGTATGACCTACATCTATTCCTTGAATTATTTTTTCATGTCCTGCATCTGGTCCTCCATATACTTCACCATCTCGTTTCTCATCGCCAAGATGTCCATCATGGGTATCAAATGGTTGGATACTTCCTCCTCATGGTGGGCAACAGACGTAGAGATTCTAAACTCCTTATTCCTTGGGGCCATTCTTACATGTTTGGCTGAGCGAATTCTCTTAGGCTTAGTAATTGCAAGAAACTGTAAACACAACTTTTCGTCTCAATGATTCCCATAGACGTCACCAATTGTTTATGTAGAAATCCTCACAGACAATATATTCATAAACAATAAAATCAAAATATTGATTCTAATAAGACAATTGTGTTTTAGCCCAAATATGCTATATTATTACTTGATTATCAAAAGCTCGATCTCTTCTTTTAGGGATTCTCATATTATTTATAATATTTTTTTACAAGAAAAATAAACTGATAGCGGTTATATTGCATTCACGCTCCCCACTAACTGACACACTCCCTAGAATCTTAAAACTTCCATATTGTGGGCGGTTGTCCAACTTAAAAAAACGGAAAGTAATTAATTGATTGTCTGATTCATTATTTGGAAGATTTGTGTCATTAATAAGTTGATATTTCAGGTTCATTCATTGTGTGACTTCTGCTTGCCTTTGTTGGAGCCAAACCTGATATGGATTTTCTATCGAGGAGCCCTGAATTCAGACTCCGATGGAGGTTCTCGCATCAGATTCTGACGATAGGTTCTGGTGTCAGACTCTGATGGAGGTCCTGATTTCAAACTCCGGGTTATGTTAATAGACTTTGATGACAAATTCTGTTATTAGACTCCGATGATAGGTCTTGAGCCCTCTTCGTCTAGCCACGTTTTATTTTACCAGATACTTGATTTTCCCAAACAAATATAAATTAAATTAAATTACATAACACCGTTCATAAATTAACACTATTATTTCAGATGATTGCTAGAAATGACAGCTTGAAATGTGACTATCAGCGTCTCTAAAGTGAACCTCATGAAAGAAGCCAACACTTCATTATGTAATAATAAGTTTTCAGAAATCAAAACAAATCCTCTGTATACTTCTTTCCCGCGGAAAAAACCCAATCCCGGACAGCCAAAGAAAAATGAGAACTTATCCCACACAAGTTTCATAAAAATAAAAAATAAAAAAATCGTGCTAAATGTTGGAAATTCTTCTAAAATATTCATTAAGGGTAAATCTGTCATTTTGTTGCATTTGGTACTTGTGAGGGGTACAACCCTTTAGAGGGTTGCACCCCACCCCAAAGGGTGCCCTATTGGCACCCTTCCATGCCTTATAAAAGAGGCAATATATCCAATACAAAGATACAGAAAGAAAATCCGAATTTGGAAGAGACATTTCGTTTTTGGTTGTTTGGTTTTTGAGAAAGAGTTTCATCATTTCTCTAGTTCAAACACTTGTCAAGGAGTGCACCTTGGACAAGAATGAACCAAGTTATCCTGGGAGAACATTGGTCAATTGCGAATCCGTGAAGCACCTGTGACGGGGCCAATAAGTTCTTAAGGACAGAGAGAGATCTCGACTTGGATTCATCGTTGTATTTACCAGGTTTTCTGTAGTTTCAAGTTTTAAGGTGTTCTAGGGTTTATGCATATTAGATCCAATTTTCTGGTTTGAATTGTTTGTTCGCATGTTATTTAATGTTTAATGACACTAATCGGACCACAATCTTAAGAACTTATCGGATTCTAGTGTTGTTAGATAGTAATTTGCATGCTAGGGTAGAAAACTTTCTGGGAAAATACGAACTGTGCATGAAAAACCCATAGGGCGTTCGAACGCCCGACGCACGCGAAGGCTAAAATCTGAAAATTCGTAAGAACGTTCGAATGCGTCTTCAAACGCAACTCGAACGCAAGCCTTCTGCCTAAGAACGTTCGAACGCGTCCTAAATACAACTCAAACGCAAACTCTCTGGAATCATTCCGTTTGAACGCGTTCTCGAACGCTATACGAATGTGAACTCTCTGGAATCATTTCGTTCGAATGCGTTATCAAACGCTACTCGAATGTGAACTCTTTGGAAACACATCGTTCGAACGCGTTGTCAAACGCAACACGAACTCACCCACACTGCCAGTCTCGTTCGAACGAATATACGAACGTGACACTAACGAAATAGTCATGTAATTATTATAAACTGCAAACTTAAATTAATATTAACTTAGTAAATCATATATTGTAACACATTAATCTTGGTAGTATAGATTTAATTTATTATTAGGTTGTTCAATTATCACAAGCATACACATAGTGATAAAGTTGAAATTGATTGTGTGTTGCATAATTGGTTGAGAATTTAAAGTGTAATCGTACACAAGAAATTCCATCCAATCTTGATTGACACTTACACATATCTACACATATTGTATATTGTACTATTGTATAAAGTGTAGTTCTGGGTTTGAATTGCTAAAAGATCCTATTGAAAAAGTGCTTAAGGAATATTCTGTCTAAAAGGCGATATTCGTTTATTCATTTTTCTAAAAGAATCTTTAGTTGAAATTCAAGGACTCGTGTTTATTGGAACCTCCGTCCAATAGAACAACAAGTGGTTACCTAGTACATCACTTTGAACAAGATCATTCGTTGATCGTTGTGCAATTTGTCTTTTGTAGACTAATTGACCCCTATTGGATTTTCCAGTTACAAATGGCTAGCAGAAATATCACAGTACCGGTCTCTCATGGAGAAAAGCCGGAGAAATTTGGTGGGGCAAATTCAAGCAGTGGCAGAGCAAAATGCTGTTCTACCTGACAACTCTCTAGTTGGATAAATTCCTCAAAGATCCTCCGGGTCCTGTGGAGGGTGAATCTGAAATGGCAAAGGAAGAGCGAGAACAGACTTGAATGTCTGGAGACTTCTTATGCAAGAACTACCTTTTGGGTGGTCTTGACAATACCTTGTACAATGTGTACCAAGGCATGACTTCTGCGAAGATTCTCTGGGAATCTCTCGAGAAGAAGTATAAAATCGAGGATGTCGGACAAGAGAAATTTGTCGTGGGTAGGTTCCTGGACTACAAGATAGTAGATTCAAGGACGGTGATGTCTCAGTTGGGTGAACTGCAGTTGATCATTCATGAAATACTGGATGAGGGTATGAAACTCTGTGAGATGTTTCAAGTTGCCGCCATAATTGAAAAGTTTCCTCCATCATGGAAGGACTTCAGGAGCTATCTGAAACACAAAAAGAAGCAGATGAGCCTTGAAAACCTTAGTGTTCGATTGAGAATCGAGGAGGACAACAGGATGTCCGAGAAGGCCAGCTACAAGACTATGGAGTCTAAGGCCAACATCATTGAGGGTGTGAAGGGTAGCAAGAAAAGAAAGAACAGTGGAGCTGATTCTTCGAACAAGAAGTTCAAGGGGAAATGCTACAACTGTGGAAAGAGCGGTCATATGTCAAATGACTGCAGAAACAAGAAGTCTCAGGACAAGGGCAAGAAAAAGAAAAATGAGGCCCATGTCACTGAAGGTGAGCAGTTGACTGATGATATCTCAGAGATGGAACTATCAGCAGTGGTAACCGAAGCCAACATAGTTGGGAATCCGAGAGAATGGTGGGTAGACACTGGGGCTACTCGTCATATCTGTGCAGACAACAAGATGTTTTCCATGTACCAGAAGGTCGATGGCGGCGATCATCTGACAATGGGAAACTCGTCTACCTCTCAGGTGGTTGGACAAGGCACAGTAGTTCTGAAGATGACATCCGAAAATGAGCTAACATTGAGAAATGTACTGTATGTTCCAGATATTCGGAAGAACTTGGTCTCAGGCTCTTTTCTTAGCAAGGCTGGTTTTAAGCTTGTTGTTTGTTTCTGATAAGTTTGTAATGACAAAGAATGATATGTATGTAGGGAAATGTTACCTAACTGAAGGCCTTTTCAAACTAAATGTAATGACTGTCAATCGTGCAAATAATAAAGCTAGTACTTATGCTTATATTATTGAGTCACAAAATGTATGGCATGAGAGGTTAGGACATGTTAATTATGATACCATGCGTAAATTAATTAGCATGGACCTTATACCTAAAATTATAATTGATAGCCAACATAAGTGTGAGGCATGCGTTGAAGCAAAAATGCATCGAACATCATTTCATTCTGTTGAACGCAGTTCTGAACCTTTAGAACTTGTACACACTGACGTTTGTGACATGAACATTGTGCAAATAAGAGGCTGTAAAAAGTACTTTGTCACTTTTATCGATGACAACACAAGATTCTGCTATGTGTACTTGCTGAGAAGCAAAGCAGAAGCTATTGAGAGCTTTGTACACATAAGAGCGAAGTTGAAAATCAACTTGGCAAGAAAATCAAAAGAATCAGGAGTGATAGAGGTGGTGAATACGTTTCACCATTCGGTGAATATTGTTATGTGCACGAAATTATTCATGAAACCACTGCTCCTTATTCTCCTCAACAGAACGGAATTGCGGAACGCAAAAACCGAACGTTGAAGGAAATAATGAACACCATGTTGACGAGTTCGGGTCTACCCCAGAACTTTTGGGGGGAAGTCTTGCTTTCCGCGAACTACGTTCTAAACAAGCTTCCTCACAGGAGGTTGGACAAGACACCATATGAGTTGTGGAAAGGTTTCGTATCTTCCTACAAATACCTAAAAGTGTGGGGGTGTCTTGCCAAAGTAATGGTTCCTAAACCTAATAAGGTTAGAATATGACCCAAAACTGTTGATTGTATATTCATTGGATATGCTCGCAACAGTAGAGCGTATCGATTCTTGGTACACAAGTCGGAGATTCCTGACATCAATCCGAACATGATAATTGAGTCAAGGAATGCGATATTTTTTGAAGAGACGTTTCCTTGCAAGGAAAGAAAGAGAACAATGTCTCTCAAAAGAACAGTTGATACTGTCAAAGACAGTGATCAGGTTGACCAAGAATCAGATCAACGTGTAAATGCTTAGACAAACGAGCCTAGACGTAGCAAAAGAGCTAGAACGTCTAAGTCGTTTGGTCCCGATTTTCTGACATACTTGTTAGAAAATGAGCCTCAAAGCTATAAAGAAGCTATGGCTTCTCCGGAGGCACCTCTTTGGAAAGAGGCTATTAACAGTGAGATTGATTCAATCCTACAGAACCATACTTGGGAGTTGGTTCATCTTCCACCAGGTTGTAAGCCGCTGGGCTACAAATGGATATTCAAAAGGAAGATGAAAACAGATGGATCAATAGATAAGTACAAGGTGAGACTTGTCATAAAAGGTTATAGACAAAAGGAATGCCTTGATTACTTTGACACCTATTCACCAGTGACTCGTATCACATCGATAAGAATGCTCATAGCCATAACAGTTATATTTGGTCTTGAAATACATCAAATAGATGTAAAGACGACATTCTTGAATGGTGAATTGGATGAAGAGATTTACATGGAACAACCAGAATGGTTTAGTGTTCCTGGACAAGAACAGAAGGTGTGCAAACTTGTAAAATCCTTGTACGGATTAAAACAAGCACTTAAACAATGGCATGAGAAATTTGACAAAGAAATATTGTCAAGTGGGTTCAAAACCATTGAGTGTGATAAGTGCGTGTACACCAAATCAACTCAAAAAGGATATGTCATTGTGTGTTTCTATATAGACGATATGCTGATAATTGGTAGTAATCATGAAATGATTCAGTCTACCAAAAACGTGTTATCCAGCAGATTTGATATGAAAGATTTGGGAGTAGCTGATGTGATCCTAGGAATTAAGATTTCTAGGACAGTAGACGGATATATATTATCTCAGACTCATTATATTGAGAAGATACTTAATAAATATATCAAATGGGATCTAAATGTGGCTAGAAACCCTGTGGACCCAACTCTTCATCTATCAAAGAATACTGGTTCAAGCGTATCGCAATTAGAGTATTCGAAAATCATCGGAATTCTGATGTATCTCACGAATTGCACACGACCTGATATCGCTCAAGCTGTAAACCAGCTTAGCATATATACGAGCAATCCAGGACATAACCACTGGAAAGCCATAGTAAGAGTTTTGAGGTATCTGAGAGAAACTTCAAAATATGGGTTATATTACGAGAGATATCCAGCTGTACTATAGGGATACAGCGATGCTAACTGGATATTTGATACGGTGGATTTCAAATCTACGAGTGGATTTGTTTTCACACTTGGTAATGCAGCCGTGTCATGGAAATCCTCGAGGAAAACATGTATTGCCCGGTCTACTATGGAATCTGAGTTCATAGCGTTAGACAAAACATCGGAAGAAGCATAATGGCTTAGAAACTTCCTGGAGGATATTCCTAGTTGGCCCAAACCGGTGCCAGCGATTAGCATACATTGTGATAGCCAATCGGCTATTGGGAGAGCCCAAAATACAATGTATAATGGTAAGTCTCGACACATACGTCGGAGACATAATACCAAACGTCAACTGCTCTCAAGTGGCATAATAACGATCGATTATGTCAAGTCGAAGGAAAACCTAGCGGATCCACTAACTAAAGGTTTACCTCGAGAGCAAGTTGAGAAGTCATCGAGGGGAATAGGCTTGAAGCCTATAATCTAAGAATTGTCACCGTGGAATCTCAACCTAGCTGACTAGAGATCCCAAGATCTAGGTTCAAAAGGGACAACAGAAACTTTGTGCAATTCAAAACAAGCACTGAAGAGTTTTGTACTCTTTCTCATTCCGATAATGACGCCGAGTGCTGTCTGTCATTGGTTAGGATAAGCTCAGGCTTTTAATGATCACTATATTAGGAGATGAGTCCTAATGGAGGTAAAGACATATTACCTCCTCATAGTAGATCACCTATTTCAAGTAAGAAGTGAGGCCGCTTCCATGGGAACTTTTAAAGGCGGGTTACCCTAAAGTGCTTGATGAATCCGGGACCGTTGTTCAGGGCCGAAATGAACACAACCGTAGAACGGAAAAATGGTCGAAGTAAAGCTGTGTGTTGGCAGTTGTCTTGGTTTACACCAACGGCAGAACAGTTCAAGACTATGGGTCACTGGTTTGCCAAGTAAATCCGATTGTCACTCACTAGGAAAGGTTCAAGGCGAAAACTACCTATTTCGATGCAGCTTTAGTTCATGGTAACTCTCTCAAGTGTCTCCATGAATATTTGAAGAATTGTGGGGGATTGTTGGAAATTCTTCTAAAATATTCATTAAGGGTAAATCTATCATTTTGTTGCATTTGGTGCTTGTGGGGTACAACCCTTTAGAGGGTTGCACCCCACCCCAAAGGGTGCCCTATTGGCACCCTTACATGCCTTATAAAAGAGGCAATATATCCAATACAAAGATACAGAAAGAAAATTCGAATTTAGAAGAGACATTTCGTTTTTGGTTGTTTGGTTTTTGAGAGAGAGTTCCACCATTTCTCTAGTTCAAACACTTGTCAAGGAGTGCACCTTGGACAAGAAGGAACCAAATTATCCTGGGAGAACATTGGTCAATTGCGAATCCGTGAAGCACCTGTGACGGGGCCAATAAATTTTTAAGGATAGAGAGAGATCTCGACTTAGATTCGTCATTGTATTTACCAGGTTTTCTGTAGTTTCAAGTTTTAAGGTGTTCTAGGGTTTATGCATATTAGATCCAATTTTCTGGTTTGAATTGTTTGTTTGCATGTTATTTGATGTTTAATGACACTAATCGGACCACACTAAATGCACAAAATTTCCGCTATAAATAGAGTTTGGAAAATGTCTTGATGAACACAATCTTACCCCTATTTTTTTTTTCAAGAGAGGCACAGGTTCGAACCTCAGAAACAGTTCTATAACTTGAAAAAATATAACAATCATTTAAGCTCTTCCTCCTTAGAAAATACAAGTTGCCACTGAATAGCGCCCCTTCTGGTTGAAAAACTCGTTTGAAATGAAAATTTGAACAAATTCGACTGATGCATTTGCGAGATCCTCCTCAGATAAGCATTTGTGACTCCTCAGTCTCACTATACAACCGTAGTTCTCCAAAAATTAAACAAGAACAGAAAGAGAACTCGACT
Source organism: Zanthoxylum bungeanum (assembly GCA_019454045.1). Taxonomy (NCBI): domain Eukaryota; kingdom Viridiplantae; phylum Streptophyta; class Magnoliopsida; order Sapindales; family Rutaceae; genus Zanthoxylum; species Zanthoxylum bungeanum. Next base: position 95,170 of record SKCR01051430.1, read on the forward strand.
ACTGTCTAACCCACTAGATTTTTAGAGCTTCTCTAAACCCAATGCTGAAACTATTTTGCAGGCCCTTCTTAGCGAGACCTGCAACATTTCCTTTCTGCATCATGGCCACGAATTCATTGTAATCTATCCGTCCGTCCTGAAAAATAGATAGAACAGCATGATCATTTATCATTTTTACACAAGCTGGACTAGATTATGCCGAGAAAAGAAAACATAAAAAGGCGTCTTTTCAATGAAAAAACATGAAGCCACCACTTTGATTGCGTTTCAAGATTTTATAGCAGTGATAAAAATGGCTCAAGTATAACCACTCTCCTTAACTCATCCCAGAAGGGCCACAATCAAAAGCTTACTACTCACTCAATTAGAGATATATCTTGACCGAGTTGTTTAGATATGTACTAATGTAGTGACCAAAAAAAATGACAACTGAAGTCGATTCTTGGCCAAGTAACTAAACCAACTTCTTGTTGATCTGGAGTTCGCATATGCTAAAATTGAAGCACCTAGGGAATATAGGCTATTCCAACTTATTATCGGAAAGAAATTACTTACATTATCTTGATCAACTTCTCTGATCATTTCTTCAAGGCGAAAATCTTCTATGCCAAATTCCTCGCAAGCTTGTTGAAGCTCATCTGGAGTAATATAGCCACTTCCGTCCTTATCAAAATAGGAAAAGGCAGCAAAAAGATGATCTTCTCTCTCAATTTTATTTAGATGCAATGTTGCAGCTATGAACTCTCCATAATCAATTGTTCCACTATTATCTACGTCAGCCTGCAATTTAATAACATGAGGTGGATTAGAGACTTAAAGGTTAAAACACATACCAATTAGTTCATATTCTTATGGCCACAAAATAAATTCAAACATAGAATGGAAAAAATTATCCATTTGTACTTTTAGATCCTTTGGCAACTTGCCTTATATGTCCAAGAAAGGGAAAGGCAAATGAAAGCATAAAATCTCTATAAAAATATTTGGAAACATTTACTTTCACACGAACAAGAGATCATTATGCTGAAATATTTACAAAATTTTACCAATTCTACATCCAAAGCACATTTTTTAATAAAGAGGAAAATCAAGGTGTAAGCATGGTTTACAAATGTTCTCATGTGTACCAAAAGATGTAAATAAGTTAGCTGAACTAACTCCATCCATTGACCCTAAAACCCCCTATCACCCCACATAAATATTTTCATGCCATTATATGTAGAAGAGACAAGACATCTTAAATTTAACTTTCTCAACTATAGAAAGATTTGCATGTAGAATTCTGGAAAGAAATAGCAGAAGTTGTATGCCTGGAAAATGGAGCGTCTTTCTTCACACTCTTGTCTGTTATGATTTATTTGTAAGAATGAAGCCAGATTTTCAAATGTTCTTGCTAGTTCCAAAAAAAAAAAAAAAAAGGAAAACATTTTGAAATCTTAGCTTACTGCTTGCATTAAATCATATATTTCAGACTCTTTAAGGTTGGCTCCAACTCTTTTTAAGCCAGCCTTAAGTTCGTCAAAGGTGATTTGACCGCTGTTGTCTGCATCTATCATCTTGAACAATTCTTTTAGACCAGCTATTTCTTCTTCAGATAGGCTCTCTGCGATGACCTGCAGGAGAAGAGGGAAAGAATCCATCATTTTTTAATCTAAAATGATATTTTCAACCTGAATGATGTAATAAATATGGGCAATATGTAAAACATCAAGTGTAAAGCATTTCAAAGATGATATCTTCACAAGCTAGCAACTCACTCGAAGTGCCATTTTCTTTAGCTTATTCATAGCAGAGAATTGTTTCAAGCGACTAAGGACAGCAGAATCGAGAGGCTTGTCAGGAGCCACACCATCAACTTGTACCCAAGGGTGGCCTGCAAGGAATTTACTTACATATTATCAATAGAAAGAAAAATCCCAACCTGAGATCAACGGGTAAGTAAAACTATAATCAATTATTATAAGCAGGGACAGAGCCCCAGTGGGAAAACAGGGGGCTCCAGCCCCCACGAGATATGCCGTCCATACTAAATTATTGTGAACCTCACCAAATTCAAAGTCTACTTAGCTCATAGCTATTAAAAAAATATTGATTTAATAAATGGCTCATAACTATTTAGAGATTGAATTAATATATGGCCCATAAAACAACAAAATACAACTTTCATAAATATCTCCTACTTTCCCTTTCATCGATTGAACAAAAATTCCCAAAGCAAACACTTTTTTTAATCTGCAATTCTGCAGCAACCAAAGTGTCCATTGAAGGTGGCATCTTCCAGGATTCTAACAAAGATTAAAGGGATAGAGAAATTTGAGGATTATCCGATGTCAATGTCCTGTAAGTTCTACATTATTATATTCTAATATTTCATAGTTGAAATAATACATATTCGACCTTGGCATCATGGCATGTATTTTTACTTTTACTAAAAGTTATTAGTTTCATTTTACAGTTCGTATTTCTTGAATGATTTAATCTGTATGCCAAATCTTTTCCTTGATTAGATACAAATTTACTGAAAATTAGTTAGAATTTTTTTATTGGAGTTGTAAATATTTTTCAAAAATGTTTTAATTTATTTTAATATATATTATTTCCCAAAGTAGCCCCTCTCAATGAAAGTTCAGGCTCCGTCCCTGATTATGCGTTCTGAAAGACAGCGAGTCTGAGCAAAACATAAGCAGCCAACCAGGATCTTCCAAGAGTTTTATGAAGAGCATGAATTAGTGTTTATTATATCTGACATAGGTAGAGGTAGGATGGCATACCTACGTAGAATGAGAACGAATACAACTACCTCGTAGATATTTCAGCATTTCAGAATCACATCAATGCGAAGACCACGAAAAGAACATTTTGAAAACAAATATGAGAATAGTAAACCACAAAGAATTCATATCATTTCAATAAAATTAAATAACTTGTTATTGTTCTCCTGTAGCAAGAGTATCCATCTTCTCTCTTTAGTAAAACTGTTGGAGACTTTGTGATTTGCGCTCGCTAAAAGCTACATAGCTAAACATCAAGAGGATTATAAAAGAGCATTTAGAACATTATTTTTTGTATTCAAGCTCTGATCTCTTTTATTTATTTATTTTCAGATGAAAAGAAAGAATCACCAATTGTCTAAAATAGAACCAGTATGATTATGTATTTCAATGCTCTACGAGATATGGTAGGTGAGTAGGAAATTAGGAAATATACTCAAGCACATTCCTTGGGTACTATCAAGTAATGCTTACAAGTCACAAATGATGATTACTGACTAACAAATGATTATTGACTAACGAATGAATAGACATGCCACTAAGGCATTGGCTTAATGGCGGGTTTGTGCCTTCAACAATGTTGAGGCACAAGTTCTAGTCCCCTCATGGGGACTCTTAACAAATTCCCCTCCCACAAATGTGGGTAGGTGTAGATATATCTCCCCAAATACATAGTGGAAGCAGATATATCTCCATAGGTGTAGGGTAAAGGGCTCGCCTCTAGTACCTGCAGATTTCCGAGCTATGCTCGGTAGACCTCCGGTTGTACTATAAGAGTATGAATTTAAATTCTCAAGTACTATCTGTAGTTTGTAACCAATATATATATATTGTAATTTATAACATAAAAGAACTCACACAAAACTTCATGAGCAGTTAGTCGTCTTCTGGGGTCTCGAACGAGCATTTTCCGCACTAAATCTTTCGCACTATCAGAAATATTGGGCCAAGGGTCTGATGAAAAGTCAAGATCACCATGCAGGACCTGCTCAAATATCCCCTGCTCGGACTCTGTGTGCCACAATCAATGGAAGGAACAAATAAAGGGAAAACAGTTGCAATCAGTTAACGATAGGTCACATCAGTATAAAAGAAACTTAAAGAAGTTAATTCCAACTAGGAAATACTTAATACTCACCTGCCCAAAAAGGAGGCACTCCACTTAAGAGGATGTAAAGGACCACACCAGCACTCCAAACATCTGCTTCTGGACCATAACGCTTTCGAAGAACTTCCGGGGCAACATAATATGGACTGCCAACCACATCGGTAAACCTTTCGCCTATATGGAGAAAATCATCAAATCTTTAATAAAATAATTGGAGAGTCAAATATACTTCTGTGACTTGTCAAATAAGCAAAGGAAGAGAAGTAAAACCATAAAAAGCTAATGCTAACAATAGATTCATGGATATGAAGCAATTAATAAAAGAACCCCGTGATTTAAACCAAGTAGATCAGCACCTAAAATAATCCGTCTTTCTTCTTTCCATCGTTGCTTATTCAATAAGCAGGAAGCTGTTTCAATAACTGTCTATTCGAATGCTTATATGATTCTCCCTTATTGGGGCTTGTAAATCATTTCTAAATGGAAAATAGAAGCTTTTAAACAACTCCAATTCTTGCAAGTTTAGACAAGATGCAATGTGAAAATGACTTTATGTGGTTTACATAGGGCTTGTGTTGTACATGCTTTCTTAATATGGTGCCTGCAATCTGCTCAGAAAGTTTAATGACTTCAAGAATGGAAAATAAAAAGTCATTGAGAACGAAAAAGAAATTCAATTATTTTCAAAGAAATTCAATTATTTTCAGAACAACAGTAGTTATATACCTGGTTTAAAAAATATTGACAATCCAAAGTCAATTGCCTTGAGAAGTGAATCCTCCTCCTGACTGATAAAAAGAAAATTCTCAGGCTTAAGGTCACGATGCATAACCCCCAATGAGTGACAAGCTTCCACAACCCCCACTATAGTCCTCGTAAGCTCAGCAGCCTTTCTCTCAGTATAATGCCCACGCTGGATAATCCTATCAAAAAGCTCACCACCAGCACATAGTTCCATAACGACATAAACTGCCACTGCATCCTCATATGCCCCTTTGATTGATACAACATTTAGATGCCCTGCCAAGTGGTGCATTATCTGGATTTCCCTTCGTACATCCTCTACATCCTCATCAGTTATTAATTTTCTCTTCGCAATTGATTTACACGCATACTCTTTCCCAGTCCCCTTTTCCACACACAGGAATGTTGTCCCAAACTGGCCTTGTCCTAGTTTCCTCCCCAAACTGAAAAATTCTTTAAAATTTCCTGTTCTCGTCTGTAAAACCGATCCAGCCCTGAGTCCTGCACTAGGCACCCTCTTCATTTCTGGGGATTTCTTGGGTTTTGTGGGATGTTCTGCTTTAGTTTCCGGTTTAGTTTCTGGTTTAGGCATCGTCACCTGTTCTGGTGGTTTGTTTTGAACTGGCAAGGACGATTCAGGTTCTTTCGATGTCACCTCAGTCACAGTTTCTTCATCAATACGTGTATGATTAGAAACTGACTCATCAGGTGCTCGAGACCGCCACATTGCAGCAGAAACCGATTGAAAAAAACCATTCTTGGAAATGGTTGGTCCTACACAAGTATTCCCCATTTGATCCAACCCTCAATATTTCCTAAAGATCCTAAAGAATTCCACAACTTTTCTGCATCAAGATCTAATTCTATACCATTTTCACACAACTTATAATAGATCCAAACTTCCCATAATTAAATACTATGTTTCAAATCAAACCCCCTATATTTTACTCAAAATTTTGGAAAACTATCAAAAGCTTGAAAACCTCAAAGCTTTAATAGTATCTAATACAATAAACTAGAATTTAAATTTCACCAATTTTTTGTAATAATAATTAAGTGTAGCATTTATTAAGCTAAAGATGACAAGAATTATCAACTTAAACAGATATTATTACTATGGAAACATTATGTATTCAACAAAAATTTAAGAACACAAAAAAGTCAACTCAAATTCACAATCATTGACTAAATCTATCATATTAGATAGAACACCAATACCACATACAGATTTTTAAAGTCCTTCAAATTCCCCAAAACTGAAGACTCAGTACAAAAGATTAATACTACTAATAAAGAGCTGCACAAAGCATCAAAGCTCACCAAAAATGGAAAAATTCAACAGGAAAGGGGAGACCAAAAATACCCAGATGATTAAACATAAAGAGATCTTGGAACAAGAAAAGGGAATTAGTTTACCCGGTCTCTTTGACTTGGTTGGAAAAAATCTTTGGACAAGAAACTAGAAAGAGAGAAGCCTTGGCTTATACTGTTTGTTTCTACAAACATGTCAATGGAGAATTTGATTTTTATTATAATTGGGTCCCTAGCTTTTAGCAAAATCACCATACGTAATGGATATATTAATATTTCTGATTGTTTTTATAAGGTAATTATTATGGTCGGCTATTTATATTTGTCCATGATTTCAAACGATTATAATACAAGTTTTGAGTGCTTGAATTTTGCAAAAGTAATAGTTCACTACATTTTCATCAAGAACTTCCCAAGTGTTTTTGTGAAATTTCAATATTAAATTATTCTATACTTGAAATGTATAATGAAAAAAAAAATGAAAAATTTTGAGTGAATTTGGTGGTTTTATCATTTTAATTTGTTTAAATGAAAAAATAATAATTAGTAGTTTAATATTTTGGTTAAAAATAAAATTTTACTATTCAAAATTTATGATATATTACAATTATGGGTTAATTGGATGCGAGATCTTTTTTTTCCCTCAATGACATTATTCAATGAGTTAATAACAGTCACAGAAATGTAATAAGTTATTATATTTTTATAAAATTTTATCTTTTATGGCTATTTTTTTTTTACCCTATATGTTTTAACTATATCCAACTCACTATAACTTATTAAAAACATTAACAAGCCTCCAAAAAAAAAAACATACCCCATTTATTTCTGGAGAAAATAAAAAGTTTTTTTATGAAGATTTTTATCAATGCAACCTCCGATTATCCTAATATTTTAAATAATAAATAGGGGTAAATTGATATTTTTAATAAATTAGAGATGAGACTGAAGATAAGTAAAATAATTGTGGGTTAAAGAAAAATTAATCCAGAAAAATGTAAGGACCTACATTTTTTTTTTTGAAACTCCGCCAAACCACTCGATCCGGACTTAAATGGACCGAGTAAAATTTTTGACTGTCCTAAATTTTTATAAAATAATATATCATCTAAATTCGAACCCAAAAATCCAAAAAAAAAATTTTAAAAACCGTACACCTTCGCGAACTGAAAACCTAAGGACCTACACGCACATGGATGTCAAACAACTTTTTAATTAAGGCAGTTGGTGTGTGAAAACGCGTTAGTTGAGATTTAGCTCCATTGGATTTCGCTACACAATTCCCGCGGTTTTCAGTTGCTTGTTTTTATATTATTATTATTATTATATGATATTGGTTAAAATACAGTGTTGAATGACAATGAGTCATATCAATTCAATCAATATGTATAAAAATTATTATTTTTTTTTTATATATTCTTAATATATTAGGCTCATGCAGTCTCTAATAAATTCTCATTCACACAAAAATTTTACTTAATTATTAAAAAAATAAGTTTATAAACATATAACATGACTTTTATATTTTTTAATATTTATTAATATGAGTTACATTTTAAAATTCAGGACAAAAAATCGTCTCAATAATCCGACTATTGATAATCACATTCACATATTTGAACCCTCTGAAATTTTTGTCAAAATCTCTTTCTTCTATCCGATAGTGATATTTTTTGAATTCATTAAATTATTATTTAAACCTTTTACATCCCTTATAAACTTTTCTTTTATCTTTTTTAATAAATTTTTTTAATGGTTCAATTTTAAAATCATACGTTTAATTCAAGGTAGGATAAGAAAACGTTCAAGCTATTAAAAAAATTGTCTTTAAAAATTTATTATAACCTCTAATAAAATAAACTAAAGAATATATGATTATTCAATATCTATATCGAGATATTCATAGTGATTCTAAAATATCACAAATATGGTCTATCTTATTTAGGTTGCTCTAAAGTTCTATCACAATACCGTTTGATAGTAAGCGAGGAAGCGAAAGCGAATGAAATAAAAGATCCTAACTAATTGTGATTCGTAACCAACCTCTCTAGAGTTCATTGCTTAGAGCCGCTCAATTTCACTAAAGCATGACCTAAAAAAATTCTATTTATTTTTTTCTCAAAATAAATATTAAAGCGGACAAAATGTGAAATTATGAGAAAAAAAAAAAGAAACTGGGAAATGGGACTAAAGCTTTATTATTGGTGCAAATGAGAATTTGTACATGCAGTAGCGAATCACATAAAAATGAGGTGACAATCACTCTCGCTTAATCTGAATGAATATTCAAGATACGTCAATTACTACAAGATTGCTTGAAGCACATGATCACATCATTTGCTGTATTAATACCTACATACACAAACAAATACACATTAATTAAAAAAAAAACAACAACACTAACCATTAATTAAACATGTGTTAATTATGTGTGTTTGACTTTGAGAGAGAGAACCTGCAAAATAGGCACCATCAGCGTATCCTAAATATGTTGAATTCGTATGCTCCCCTGTGAAGTAAATTGGACCAATCGATTCCTGTGTATTTGGATCAATTATCAATCAAATATCTATAAATTATTATGAGGTGTATTAGCCCTCCACTTTTTCGTTAACAAAAATTATCAATCATATATTAAAAAAGAATTAATAAAACTAACTTGACATTTCAATATAAAATACACACCGCAAACGAATTAATAAAATAAACTTGAAGTAAATTTGTGAAAATGATGACCTTTAATTCCTTGTAACTATGTTGAGTAAAACCATTGGGCCAATTAGCGTAGCTGCCCATGAAGAATCTGTTGGACCACCATCTTGGAACAAGAATGCTTTGAGGCTCTGGAATTTCATTTCCAAATAATTTTCGAAGCACATTCATTATCTCTGCCTTTGTATTTTCATCTGATTGTTGCTCTATTCTTCTTGATTCTTCATCTGTTACTGTTACAAATAGAATGTTCGATCCTGGCATTTCATTCTCCAAATTCTGCACCAACCAATCAAGGATGTATGGATGAATTGTATAATGAAACTGCAGGTTGTATGGATGAATTGTAACTACCTAGCAAGAGAAAGATAGATACTTATAAATTTTAAATGCTTCCATATTCTACTTATTGTGATTCTCTGATCATTAAAGAGTGTTTATGAGAAAAAATCAAATTCTATTACTATAAGAACATAATTTACAAGTGTTTGAAACTCTACAAAAACCTCACTCTACACTCTCTAAGCTTTCTTACCATGAAGCTTAATGTTTTTGGATGCCTAAAGCTCACAAATGAGCTATTTATTTATAGCAAAACTTAAGTTCACATTTTCAACAAATGAATAGTGCCCACTGAAAGTAGTTTTAGAAGTTTGTCCTATTTTCAAAGCTTCACCTAAAATATCTTGGAGGTTTGCAATGGTGGTTGGTAATGCATGCCACCATGCATGCAACTGGATTCTTCACTACCTACGTTTAGTGGCTAGCATAGCCCTGTTTTTCAAGGGCTACCCCCGAGAGTAGATTAAGTCGAAGTTCTGGAACATGTCTCACCTCTTTCAGGGTTATTGTATACCTTGCATTTGTCCGCATATGAATATCACTAATTCCCACTATCTGAGAGGAACTGATATTTCTCATTTTCACTGCTTCAAAGTCTCTTGTTTTGTATGTTGTGAAGAAATCCTTTCTACCACTCACTCAACATCTTGAGTTGCGGTATGAAAACATGTCTCTTCCTGGATGGAGCAGATAACTACATCTCCCGAGGCAACTACTAGCGTCTCTGCATTGTTGTTCTTCTGCTGGGAATTGCCTTGACTCTGCTCTCATTACAGCTTTCGGCAATTCTTCTTTAAGTGGCATTCTATGCCACAATAGTAGCACTTATAAGTAGGATTTATTTCGTCTGTGGATTTGCCTCTACTTTTGCTTCTACCTCTCCCTCTACCTCGATTTTTATCTCATTTTTTTCCTCGATTCTCTGTGACAAGGTCTTGTGTCTGTACGGGCCAAAATTAGGCCAGAGGCAAATCCGTCTTTTCTTTTGAACCCAAGTACCAATGAAACCCATAGACTGAGGCCCAACTAAGAGAGTTTAACACTATTCTGGAAAGCCCAAAGCAGAACCCATAACCTTATACTATTTGCACATAAGGCTATACACACAAAGCCAAATCAAAAGACAGTATAAAGCACATCACCGACTATTTCCTCTTTTCCTCAACATGATATATATCATCCACATGCCACCGAAAGTTTTAACCATTTTAGCACGTTGTGGGGGCCGCCCCCATAACTTCAATTCCTATTCCAAGTGTAAAATGACAACTTAAACATGTGAAATGCCCCAATTGCCAGAGGTGTTAGCACCTTGTAGATCCCAATAATCATAGGTACAATTCCTATGGTAATTAGAATAATTCCTTCAAATCTATAAAAGGATACGTAACTTAGCATAAAGGAAGGGCTTCACTTCTTTCTTACAAACTTCTGCTCTCTGACACAAGATCTCTGAGCACCTCACTCCCTCAAACACTTATCACCGCCCTCACGGCAACCCAAAGAGTTCAAGGTAACATCAAACCTTGCTTTCATATTTTACATATTTACTGCTCATTTCATACTACTGACTTGAGCGTCGGAGTGTCCCCGGCACCCACCACACCGGTGGGTAGTATACTCCCGCTCACTCTACTTTGTTTTACAGGATCGCTAGTGCCCCCAACTTATAAATTCTCGATTGTGGACCTCGGCAGAAATCCAACATCCACAATTTGGCGCCCACCGTGGGGCCCTAGCGATTCATAGCAAGCAAAGATCCTTCAGTCTACAATCCTTACAAGCATAACTATCAATGACTACGAGCAATGAACATACACCAGACCATGTGGTGGCACAAATAGCCACTCTACAAAACAATTATGATTAATGGAGATGAAAATTGAGCCATATAAAACTCAAATACTACTCTCCAATAGTATCTGGAACATAATTCTTTCTTCAGCCACTCAAAGGCACGAGACTACAAGTCATCCCAACGATCTTATCATTTAATCCAATATCTTAGAAGCATTCAACATTATTTCTCCTGCCGACCGATCACAACAATTCACCTCTTCCAAACAACAAGAAATGCTAGAGTTCAAAGAGTAATTCTCCCTAGCTTACCTGAAATCAGACTACCAATAAAAAAAAACCCATCGATAAAATAAAATATTGCATGCAGTTATGCTTAATTGAGCCCACGTGAACCATGTATTTTGAAGGAAATGAGCCCATAGAGCGAGAGCCCATTACCAGCCCACACACAGCACAAATTGACAAAAAAAGGCCCACATAGAATCTTGAAAGCAAACCTCCAACTTACACGATTTAAGTCAATGCTTCAGGTCACATCACGTGGAACTCCCTGCTATGCTCAGAAAATACGCCTGCCAACTTTGCTCACTCGACACAAAACAAAAGCATCCCTCCAGCCCATGCAGCCAAGTCACTCCAATTCACAGGAAGTCCATCAACGAGACACCACAAAGCATCCCCAATTTGACAACTCATCGAACAGGCCCTCGCAAGTGTAGTATGCAATAATTTACCGAAGGATAAGCCCAATTTGACAAAAAACATATGCAAAAGAATGCCCTACTCAAAAAAATTACATGCATAGGATGAGTAGCTGCCCCATAAGATACAACTTGTAAAGGTTGCATGTCAAATCATCACGTGAGTCACTCCAAGAGAAAGAAGAGTCTACAAAGCCCACATCACTTAGAAGCATGACGAGGCCATTCAATGCCCCATACGGCATTATGCCAAGTGACAGACACAAAGGAAATATTATGAAAATTTGGACTTTGCCAACATCTAGCCTAAATAAACCATAAGAAAATCCATCAAAGCATGGGGTCGAAGCCCCACAAAGTCAGCATACTCACCATACAAATTAGCACGCCCGAACCCAAATCCATTTTCATGCGACTCCCACATCGATTGTTTTGGAATGAATGAGCCTACCAAGTATAAAACGCCAAACACATCCTGCCACCACACAAAAGCCACTCCATGTGCAGCCATCATTCGACACTTGCAAGGCTGCCACACACCACTCTACACACATCAATATGCCAAACCAAGAAGACTACCAGCCCAACTAGCCACAAAAAAAAAACATCCCCCAGCTGAGCCAAGTCTCACATCGATTAGTGTATTGGCAGCAACAAAAACAAAGGCTACAAAAGAAGTCCCACATCGGTTATTCAAGAGGAAGTCACTCCAAAAGCAAAAAAAACAAAAAACAAAAAACAAAAAAACAACGATACCTCTCATCTAATTTCCTCAAACTCAGCTGCTTTCTTCTTTTTTTTTTTTGGAAAATTATAAATTTATATCCAAAAAATGAGATGTACAAGAGTACAAGGGACATACCCCAGGAGGGGTAACGCTCAAGACTGAGCAAAACAAAGAACCCCGAAACAAAACAACAGAGTCCACAACCAAAGAAAAATACAAACAAAGTACAAAGAAAGAGAGCAGGACAAGCCCTGCTCAGCCCAAGTGCTACAATAGGCTATAAGCCGGCCCAAGAAGACCACCATAAAGAAACTGAAACATAACAACCCAAGGAACCTCTCGGCGAAAACATAATAGACCCCAGCCCAGCCCAAACGCCACAATAGGTGAGAAGAAGCCCAAACAAGCATCATCGGCCCAAGCACCAAGCAAGACCGAAATAATTGCAACAAAAAACACCAAAGTCCCACATCGATTAGTGATAAGGGAAGCTTCAAACAACAAGCAATAAAAGGAAACCCACATCGATTGGTGCTAGATATGGCCGAAGAAATAATAAAAAATCCAGCCCGAAACTAACAAAACCCTTAACAGCTTAAATCCAAAATAAGCCCAGAATCGTCCAACATAACGAATCGTCCAACAGTAGCAAAAACCATTTTCCAAAAGCCATGAGTCCCACATCGAGTAGTGCGTGAGAGGCACACAGCTTCAAACAATAAAAACCTTCCCACATCGAAAGGGAAAAGATCAAGAGATAAAGAGAGGGTACCCCAACGTCCCGAATCCATCACCAAAACATCGGTAAAGGAAAAGAGACACATCAATCAACCAAAACACAAACTACAAGCAACAAAACTGCTCCAGGGCCCGTAGACAGGCATCCACAAAGAAACAACAACATGAAGCATTGCCCCAAAGTCAATCTAACCCCATATGTATTTTATAGGGTGAGGGAAAGCATTTTGATCATTCCGAAAGTATAGACGAGCCATGATTACTTCCATAATCTCTTTTACCACCAGGTCCATAGGTTTAGCAGTTCTGTCAAAAACCATCATGTTTCTTTCATGCCAAATACAATACACTGAAGCTAACAGTGAGAGTTTGACAACTATGCACACCCGATTTTTTTTCTTTTGGAGATTGATTACTGCCCACTGGAGAAAGTTTGGCAACTCAGCTGCTTTCTTACACCTTGAGAGACGAAGAAAGATGTGAAGCAAGGGTTTCCAGGGAGGTTGAATCGAGTGAAATGAAGCAACAAGCTTTGATTACAAAGTTGACATCCCATTATAGGGAATACTACACTATTAAGTGGGCTTTATCTCATGAAGACGTACTTGTCTTTTACTGTCCAGTTTGGGTCAGCGCGTTTGAGCTAACTTACTCATGGTTCACTGGCCGGAATCCCTCAATGATATTTCGACTTGTTGACTCGATGAGGAAGACTCGGTTCCACACGCCAATTATGAGTCCCATATTGGACACCTTGCATGAGAAAGCCTCAACTCCATACGACATGCCACAAAGGTTTCATTTTTGACACGACACAAGTACGTGGAGCTTTAGGAATAGAAGAAAGGGCAGGCTTCAACGAAAGTCAAAACAATAATATGTTTTCTTGGTGTATGTGGAGCATGAACACAAAGCTAAGTAACAAAATTATTCTCCATACGACAAAATGGGTGGCAATCAATTTCAGGCTACATGGAAAATTCCCAACACTCTTAGGCTACTTGGAATGATTATCAACTCTTCCAGACTGTCAAAGGTTAGTTATCATCTCCATGCTACGTTGATTTAATTCCGCCAACTCGACAACATAGGGAATCTATTATCATGCTTAGTAGAATGAAGAACTTTCTTGGACCTCTTTTAGGTCCAATCGACCGACCTTTATCAGGTTAGGTAATATGAAAATTTTCTATGACTTTCATCAAGTTCATTGTAGCATCATAGACTTTCTTCAGGTCTAGTATAGTAAGTAATGATCTTGATAGACATTCATCAAATCCATGTGAAGATAATCACCTCCTCCACACTACATATGGAGATTATCATCCATTCTAGAATACTTGGATGGATTATCATCAACTCTCGACCCCATATGTGTAGCTTGGAATATGATGTTGATCCTAGTCCACACTACAATCTGAAGTTTGGCGCTTGACTAGGATCCCAGTCGACACTACAAGTATGAAACTTGGTACATGTTTAAAATCCCATTCGACTCTACATATAAGGTGATTGTTGAATGGGATCCTTCCTTTTATTCTAAATATCTTTTGACCCGTAGTATGGAGATGATCATGACCTTCTTCAAGTCTAAACAAAGTATAGTCTCCTATAGGTTTTCATTAAGTACAGTAGAGTGAAGACTTCTTTAGACCTCCATAAAGTCCATTCGACCATAGCCCTCACTGATCTTTGTCAGATCTTATAGAGTGAGGATTGTAGTATGAGGAATGAAACCTTCTTTGACCTTTCTTAAGTCTAGTAGAGTCATGAATGATAACCTCCTTAGACTTTCATCAAATCCATTCAACAATTCCATTCTACCATAGATTCACATGGACCTTCATCAGGTTCATTCTACCGTAGTCTCCTGACCTTCATCAGGTCAGGTAGAGTGAAGATTCAAATGAACTTTCATCAGGTTCATTCGACCATAGTTTCATGAACCTTCATCAGGTTCATTCGACCGTAGTCTCCTGGCCTTCATCAGGTCAGGTAGAATGAAGATTCATTTGGACCTTTATCAGGTTCATTCGACCATAGTTTCATAAACCTTCATCAGGTTCATTCGACCGTAGTCTCATGACCTTCATCAGGTCAGGTAGAATGAAGATTCACATAGACCTTCATCATTTTCATTTGACCATAGCTTCATGGACCTTCGTCAGTTTCATTCGACATTTCCATTCGACAATAGTCTCGTATGAGAGTGAGCAGTGATGACTTTCATCAAGATCATTCTATTATAGTCTCATGGACCTTCTTCAGATCTAGTATAGTGAATGATGACTTTGGACCTTCATCAGTCCATTCAACAACTTCATTCGACAGTAGTATCGTAGAAGTGTGAAGAGTGATAACATTGATAGATATTCTTCAAGTTCATTCTACCGTATTCTTATAAATCCTCATCATGAGAGTGAGTGATGACCTTCATGGACCTTCATCAGGTCCATTTGATAGCCCATTTGATAGTAGTCTCATGGACCTTAATCAAGTCTAGTAGTATGAGAATGAAAGATCTCCATAGACCTTCATCAGGTCTAGTAGAGTAAAGACCCTCATTGATCCATGTTAGATCTTGTAGAATGAGGAATGAAGACCGTCATAGATCTTCATCATGTCTGAAGTGTAGACTCACATGTACCTTCATCAGGTGTAATGGAGTGTGTAGACTTTCTTGGACCTTCATCGGGTCATATGAAGTGTAGACTTTGATGTACTTCTTCAAGTGTTGTAGAATGAAAACTTCTTAGACCTCTATCAGATCTGGTAATCTATAGACTCCCTTGTACCTTCATCAATATGTATGGTCGTCTTGAAACATAAGACATAGAAACATCCTCCATATGGGACTTCATTATCAACCTTCTACCCAGTCGACACAAAAGGCAAGTAAATGATCTCTTATTGTTTCAGTCAAACAGAATATGCTTCTTACATTGAAGAGCCATTGACTAGTCACTCGATAAATCCTCCAGACGAAAGGTATCAATGTTCTATTTTCTTTACTTACTATGATTATGGTTTTGAAATTTGCAAGCAATGCTATATGACATAGTTGAAGACCTGGACTACTCTTAGTCCATACGACATTGAAGACTCCCCGTCGGATGGAGATTGTCCTGACCTTCATCTGGTTCAGTCGACTGGGGGCATCCCCCATGGCTCATGTAGAGTCGAGTTCAGCAAATGAAATTCATTTGGTCTAGAAAAATTTGAAGACTCCCATGGTCCTTGACCAGTAGCATGTAGATTGTCTTAACCTTCATCTGGTTCAATCGACTGGGGCCATCCCCCATGGCTCACGTAGAGTCGAGTTCAGCAAATGACCTTCATCTGGTTTAGAAAAATTTGAAAACTCATCTGGTCCTTGACCACTAGTATGGAGATTGTCATGACCCTCATCTGGTTCAGTCGACTGGGGGCATCCCCCATGACCCATGTAGAGTCGAGTTCAGCAAATGACCTTCATCTGGTCTAGAAAAATTTGAAGACTCCTTTGGTCCTTGACCAGTAGTATGGAGATTGTCCTGACCTTCATCCGGTTCAGTCGACTGGGGACATCCCCCATGGCTCATTTAGAGTCGAGTTCAGCAAATGACCTTCATCTGGTCTAGAAAAATTTGAAGACTCCCCTGGTCCTTGACCAATAGTATGGAGATTGTCTTGACCTTCATCTGGTTCAGTCGATTGGGGACATCCCCATGGCTCATGTAGAGTCGAGTTCAGCACATGACCTTCGTCTGGTCTAGAAAAATTTAAAGACTCCTCTGGTCCTTGACCAGTAGTATGAAGATTGTTCTGACCTTCATCTGGTTCAGTCGACTAGGGACATCCCCCATAGACTCATGTCGAGTCAAATGAAGACTAGGACTTCCTACAGTCTGTATGACAATATCGTGTGAAATAAATCCTGAACCTTCATCTGGTTTAGTCGACCAGGGATATCGCCCATGGACTCATATCGAGTCAAATGAAGACATGAATTATTCAACATCTAAACGATTAATGTCGTGTAAAATATATATTGAACCTTCAGCAGGTTCAGTCGACTGAGGACATCCCCCATAAACTCATGTCGAGTCAACTTGAAGACCTGGACTTCGTCGGTCCAGACGACACATGTCGTGTGAAACGTACTCCCGAACCTTTATTTGGTTCAATCGACCGGGGACATCCCCCATTGATTCATGTGGAGTCAAATCGAAGACCTGGGTTACTCTCGGTCCAGACGACTCATGTCGTGTGCTCCTGAACCTTCATCAAGTACAGGGAACTCATATATATTCATGTCGAATCAAGTTCATGAAGCGTGAACTGTGTAGACGCCAAAGATTACACGGCAGCTAAAATATGTAATAGACTAGCAACCATGTTGAACCATATATTGACACAGACGACAGAAGGTAATGCTTACAGCCGTGCTTTCTTGACACATGCTCTTACATTTTATTTCATACGACACACATATAGAAATACACTATAAATCAAAAGACTTTTTGACTTAGAGAGTAAGAGACAAACTGTACGGGCCAAAATTGGGCCAGAGGCAAATCCGTTTTTTCTTTCGAACCCAGATACCAATGAAACCCATAGACTGAGGTCCACCTAAGAGAGTTTAACACTATTCTGGAAAGCCCAAAGCAGAACCCAGAACCTTATACTATTTGCATATAAGGTTATACACACAAAGCCAAATCAAAAGACAGTATAAAGCACATCACCGACTATTTCCTCTTTTCCTCAACATGATATATATCATCCACATGTCACCGAAAGTTTTAACCATTTTAGCACGTTGTGGGGGCCGCCCCCATAACTTCAATTCCTATTCCAATTGTAAAATGACAACTTAAACATGTGAAAGGCCCTAATTGCCAGAGGTGTTAGCACCTTGTAGATCCCAATAATCATAGGTACAATTCTTCTGGTAATTAGAAAAATGATTCCTTCAAATCTATAAAATGATACGTAACTTAGCATAAAGGAAGGGCTTCACTTTTTTCTTACAAACTTCTGCTCTCTGACACAAGCTCTCTTAGCACCCCACTCCCTCAAACACTTATCACCGCCCTCACGGCAACCTAAAGAGTTCAAGGTAACATCAAACCTTGCTTTCATATTTTACATATTTACTGATCATTTCATACTACTGACTTGAGCGTCGGAGTGTCCCCGGCACCCACCACACCGGTGGGTAGTATACTTCATCTCACTCTACTTTGTTTTGCAGGATCGCTAGTGCCCCCAACCTACAAATTCTCGATTGTGGACCTCAGCCGAAATCCAGCATCCACAGTGTCTAATCCGTGCCCACGTCTTTTCTTCTGGCCTCCTCATTTGACAGAGCATATTTTACCATAGGCATGGTAAATTTACCTCTGGAGTCGAATTATTGAGAGTAACCATTAATATCTCTCAGCTATCAGGAAGAGAACTGAGTAGTAAGAAGACTTATACTTTATCTCCCAGTTGCATATCTACTGCAGACAATTGGTTCACAAGGCTTTGGAACTCCTTGGTGTGTTTTGCAACGAAAGTTCCACTCCGTAACTCCAAGTTCACCAAATTATTAAGACTTTATTCCTAGCTATCTTGGCCTGGTACATGTCTTCCAGCTTTATCTATATTTCGTAAGCATTTGTATCATGTGTTACGTGGTGGAAGAAGCTGTGACCGATCCACTGCCTAATCTGACCTAGAGTTTTGTTGTTGAGTTTATTATAGTCAATATCTTTAACATAATATGATTTCATTCCCTTCACCTCGATTATATCGAACAGATCTTTACGGTGTAAATAATTTATCATTCGAGGTCTCCAGAGGGAGTATTTGGTTGCTGTCAGCTTGATCATCGCACCAAAAGATAAATCTTTCATTTCCATTTTAAGTTTAAAATTTAAAATGAAGACAAAATCATGGATGATTTTCATAAATCGGAGGTCACTGTTATGCCCGAAACAGTCGAAAATGATTAATTTGACAATTCGTTAGTCTAAATCTGACTCAAGAGTCAATTTGTAAATTTCTAAAACTTATAGGGCTAAAATATAAATTTTGAAGAATTCGGGGGGCTCAATGAAATTTACCAGGAATGCTGACATGTCTGACTTGTGGCTGCTGACGTGGAAAAGTGGGACCGTAAAGCTTGCGTGGCGCAGACATAACAGATGATGTGGTGCTGACTGTGCACTGACGCTGCAGACATGGCTGACACGTTAGCGTCTTCAACATCTGGACGCGCGTGGAGCAAGTGGCGGCGCGTGGGGACTTTATGCCTGGCGTGTGCGGTGCTTACGTGCTCCTCCGGTCTTTGTTTGATTGCCGGAAAATACCATTGTGCTCGTCTCGACGTGAATAAGCTGATGGTATGCTCAAAATTGATATTTGACAACTTTCCCAAAACTCAAATTTTCCGAACCGAGTTCCGTTCTTCAGTTTTACGATCCCCAATATATAACCAAAATTACAGATACCACTTATTGTGATTCTTTGATCACTGAAGAGTGTTTATGAGGAAAAATCGAATTCTATTACTATAAGAACATAATTTACAAATGTTTAAAACTCTACAAAAACCTCACTCTCTACCTTCTCTAAGCTTTTTTGCCTTGAAGCTTAATGTTTTGGGATGCCTAAAGCTCACAAATGAGCTATGTATTTATAGCAAAACTTAAGCTCACATTTTCAACAAATGAATAATGCCCACTGAAAGTAGTTTGAAAGTTTATCATATTTTCAAAGCTCCACCTAAAGTATCTTGGAGGCTTGCAATGGTGGTTGGTAATGCATGCCCCCATGCATGCATCTGGATTCTTCACTACCTACGTTTAGTAATGATGGCATTAGGGTTGGTAATGGGCCGGGTCAGGCCGAGCTTCGGCTGGCAATTGGGCGGGCTTCGGCTAAGCCCTGGTCCTAACTCTTGGTCCTAACGTATAAAATATATTAAAGTCCAAGCCCTCAAAAGTCCTGTCCATTTATGAGAGGGCCCGACTCGGCCCTAGCCTGCTTGATATAGGGCCAGATTGGGGCTAAGTCCGACCACAATTTTTTTTAAAATTATTAATTAAATAATAAGGTTTTTTTAAAAAATATTGACATAACCTCACTATATAAATGAAATTTTCAAAAGTTTACACCCTGTAAAATACATTATAAGTTCTAAATATTAAAAAAAAAAAAAACTAAGAAAGTAGTAAGTAATACTAATACAACTTAAATAAGGTTAAAAAACAATAATAAATCATAAAACACTACACTAGTACATTAAAAAAACTAATAATAAATAATTCTAAACTGTAAACATATAATTCGACGAACATATTTAAATTTTTTTAAAAAATATATGTTATAAAGGGCTGGGCCGGGGCTTTTATTTTAAAAGCCTTTATTCGGCCCTTTAATTAAAGGGCCTTATTATTTAAGGTCATAGCCACAACCCTTCTCTTAAGGGCTGGGCTAAAGCCCTGCGAGCCCTGGTCGGGCCCGTGCGGGCCTAATTGCCAATCCTAGAAGGCATTCAGGATGTTTTGTTCTAAATCCTGATCGATATTTTGAATCGGGATAAAAAATTACCGCGAATCTCAGACTGAATAGTTCGGGATTCCGAATCCTAGTTCGATTTTTCGAATGGGATGAAAAATATCCTGAATCCTAATCGAAATTTTTATTCATGATGATTTTTCGTCCTTAATTCGGATAAAAATTCAGAATTTTCTACCAACACTAATTTTTACTATTATACTACCACAAATTTTACCAACACTAACTTTTACTATTATACTACCAAAAATTTTACCATGTAAAATTAGACTTACATCACTTGTTTAAATATTAACCCAATTATATGGATTATAGCTCGTGTAGTGTAGTGAAGTGGGCCTATTGTCCCATTCGCCCTAACAACTAGGGGTGGGCAAAAAAACCGACCGAACCGAACCAAACCGCAAACCGAACCAAATCGGACCGAATTTATGGTTTTTTTTCTAACGGTTCGGTTTGCGGTTCGGATTGGCCCACCCCAAACGGTTTACGGTTCGGTTCAGGAGCTAATCCGAACCGCACCTGTTAAACCGAACCGAACCGTTATAATTAAAAAAAATTATATTTTTATAAAAAAAAATTATATTTTTCTTTTAATTTTATTATATGTTTTCTTTTTATTAGTATGTTAATACTTTTATTCTTAAATTTTTTGTTAATATATTTATTTGTTAATAATTTTATTCTTTAATTTTTTGTTTTATGGTAACATCATTATTTTTGAAAGTAAGATGTTGGATTTGTCTCTTAATTAGAATGATGGTAGCATCATTATTCGACGTAATTTTTAAAAAATACAAGAATTAATTGTGTCTCATTTTTCAATCCTTTATGGAGTGCATGTGTTCCCTGGAGTCACAGCTTACACCCTAACACTTCATACTATTTGTTGGATAGACTAGTTTTTTTTTTTTTTTTTTTGTCTTCACCTAAGTGGATGAAAATTTGTTTTAAATATAATAATCCGTAAACCGAACTGAACCAATCCGTAAACCGCTGGTTTAAAAAATTTTCAATCCGAACCAAACCGTTATTTAATGGTTTGGTTTGAGAGATAAAAAATACGAACCGTAAAATATGGTTTGGTTCGGTTTTTAACAAAAACCGAACCAAACCGAACCGCGCCCACCCCTACTAACAACTAGTCAATCAATTTACAAAATACTAAATATAAGCCTACTAAATACGAGCTACTCTAAGAATTTTCTTAATCATATACTATTTTAAATGTACGCGTGGAATCAAATACTTAAAAATTCATAGATTCAGATCCGTATAGGATTCAATTTTCTTAAATGAATCTAAACTATAAGTTAACAATATGAATATATTTCATTTACATAAACATTATGAAACACATGGTATATTGGATTTTAAAGTTTTAAATTATAAATGTTGCAAGAAGAGATAGATGGGTACATAAAAATACCTGCCAAATTGTAAAATAACCCCGTCTTTCATGTGCATAAAGGAAGAACTCAGTGCCAGGGCCAGTGGGCCAGAATTTGTATGGGAATTTCATAAATATCTTTGTATATATTGCCATGTCGAAGTTGTTGATCGCTATTTTTTTCCATAGCTAATTCAATAAATAAATTTAGTAATTAGTCAAGTTTAAATGATCACATCCTAAAAAAAGAAAAAGAAAATAAAGAGGTTGCTGCTTACAGGCAAATTTGGAATGAACTCAATGAAGTCACTTTGGAGGACTCCAATGCTTACAGAGACGATGGCATAGTTTGCTTGGTATACAAAGCCATCTTCTGTTTTAACTGTTACTTTATCCTTTGAGTAGCTTATCTTCCTCACCACCTGTCATTAATTGTTAATTGATTTATTAATAATATCAAGTTTCAATTTCCTTACTACAATATCGTGTGTCCGCATGAAAAATAGCCGCACTCGTAGAGTGTAGTGTTGTGTGCGGACGTGTATGCGTGAAAATAATTAAATTTTAAAGTGATAAATGTTACCTTGTTTAGTTTGAGCCTAGGATCTGTGATCACTTGATGCTTGTGGGAGAGAAACTGCTTAGCAATATAAAGAAGCACACTTTCAAAACCTCTGGGATCAGCTACAAAATAAGCATCCTCCCCAAAATCCACCATTTCATTACGAGGGAATGTAGTCTTTAAACTTGTGATTCTTGGGGGCTCTGCATCTTCATAATCATTGTAAAAATAATCTATTGCCATTTCAAGTGGTGTCCTTGGAACCCTGCATTCATAATCATATGCCCAAATCCAATTAATATTTATTCTCTCTCTTTCTATTATTTATTTTTAATTATTTTAATTTTAAAACTGCCCATTTAGTTAATATTATATGTATATTGCTTACTGTTTAAATAGCATCTGTGAACCCAAAATTGAGGTATCATCATCCCTTGTTGTTTCAGAAGATAATATTTTTGATAGGTTATTGCAAAATTCATATCGTAGTTCAGCCATTTGGGCTGCAGATTCCACCACATGCTTTTGGTATAACCCACCTCTGCAAAAATTATTATTAATAATTTATTTGGTTGGTTAAGATTCATTTTATATTTATAAAAAAATCAATACAATATCGAACCTAGGTCCGTTAAATGAAACAGTTGGATTCTTCTTTATCCAAAAAAAAAAAAAAATTATTCGGTAATCTCTGAGAAAACCAAAGCCGATAATATTTTTTATTTTTCTAAATCTAGTGTAACGACAGCCCAATTCATTTCTCACCTATTTGAGTGGATTTCGAATCGTATACATCTTGTTTTCAACACAATATTTTAACTGAACTAATTGGCTCCCACAAATATGATAATCATATATATCCACATAGAAAATGAAGAAAAAAAATAGAAAGAGGAGTTTGGTACTCTGGTTTGTAGATGTTAGAAGTGAGATTTGCATAGTCAGAGAAGAATGCCTTGAGTTTTATATTTTTAGCAATTTCAAGTGAAGGACTAGACTTTGGACCCCCACTATAAAGCCAATTGGCACCCATTTCAATTGTGTGTCCACCAATCTTGCCTCTTTGAAGCCGGCCACCAATCCTGGAACTTGCTTCCAATATTACGAAATCTTTGTATCCACCTTCTTCAAGTGTTTTTGCTGACATAATTCCTGAACGTACCAAACAAAATGAACAAACAGAAAACCTCCACTGTTATAATTATTAAATAGAGATATGTAATATAGAATTTGTAATGAATCATCACCTGACATTCCGGCGCCGATGATGATGACGGAATGTGAGGTGGAAGATGTGACTAATGACAAAGAAAGAAGTAGGCCTAGGGAAAACACCATGGCTGAGACTGAGATCCCCTTCATTGATTCTCTGCTACTCATCTCATGGTCATGGGATTTGGTGGTGTGGTTTATAATCTAATCTTGACCCACGCAGGAAAATAAATAGAGCAGTGCTACCCATTCCGAGTACTCGCTTTCAAGAAGGTATGTAAAAATTAATCGAACCCATTTTCCAGTAAAATTGGTGGGTTCTTTGTGGTAGGGTCTTAAGATGAAAACAATGGCGATATGTGATATGCGGAGATTATGAGACCGATGAAATGAAATGATAAGATTGTTTTAAAATATGTGGGTTTGGATGTTTGTGCATGGCTTCACCTTCACATTTTGTCAAGGGGACGTCCTTCAGTTAGACGAATTCTTAAGATAAAATCTATATCGATAAAGGAATAAAATATAATAATATTATATATTTGAAAAATGATTTTTTTTTTTAAAAAATTGAGTCCTAATTATAAGTCAAATTTTGAGTTGATAGTAAGTAGTTTATGTGAATTGCCCCCTAGATCTCCTAAGCTCTATTTTGTGGATGCAAATGGCAATGCAGGGAGCAATAGTGACTACGAAAAAATAACAACGTGCAATCTTATTAAATGCGATATGGATAAAAAGGCTGGTAGGGTTGGCAATAAATATTGAGAAAAAAAAAATATTCAAAATTATTATATATTTGATATTAAAAAATTAAATGAAAATTCACAAGAGACGTGGCTTGGTGGTATATGGTTCAATGTCTCATATTGAGGTTCTGAGAATCCAGGGAGTACGTTTCTTGTTTCTTGTATGAGTTTGAGACAGTCATATGTTTTACTTGTTCCGCTTAAGCCATGAATGAGTGGTTTGGCGGTGAGATTTTCAACAATTTCAAAAAAAAATGAAAGTAATATATTTAATTTTTGAATAATCAAAAAATATCTCATTTTTTTACTTTAATATATTTTATTATAAATAGGCCATTATAATTTTATTTATGTGTGGTAAACAATTCAAATAAAAAAAAATCATATAGCTCGATTTCTTATTTCCCACTATAAAGTCATGGCTGACTCTGGAGAACTGTAGCCCAATTCAGCGTATAAGACATGACCAAGTGTCACGCCTCAACTTATTTATTCCAGACACAAGGCTTTAAAAGAAATAGTACTTTATTTTCTGAACTGACGAAATATAAAATATAAACGCCCCCTTTTTTTTTTTTTTTTTTTATTTTTTTTTTATTTTTTTTTGTGTTTAATAAGTATAGCAAATCCAAGTAATCTTATAATAACTCATGTAAAGGATTGATGGTGTGCTAGTTGCAAAATCTTATATGTTTTCAGTTTTCACCATTTGGATCAACAAATAATATATATATATATGATAACATAAGTTATTCATATGATTGTATTATTGACCATCTCTTTTGTATTCAACGAATAGCCGGAAGCAATGAACGGTTCACAGGACATGGAAATCCATCAAGGGTAAGGTAATAATACAGAAGAAATTAATTTAACTGAATATCCAAGTAATAAGTCCATTATATCCCCCAAAAAAAAAAAGAAGTGGTACTGGAAATAATAGAATAGCCGATCATTGAATACAAAAACAATGTTAAATAACTGAATGGAGCTCACATAATACAGCAAATTCTGCTACAATACAAGCAAACATTAGTATGCAGAGAGAGTCAGAGAGGGAGGGTACCAGTTACTAACGCTCCACAACTATGAATAAGAGATCGCGTTATAGCCGCCTTCCTCAAGAATGGTTGCTATTGAGCTATCCCCTGTTTTTATGATTCTTCCGTCATCCTAAAGACCATATATATAAAATTCCAATATAAGTTCAATAAGAACACAGACTTATAAGATAGTTGTACACCTTCAATATGTTCCCTACAGCTGATTTTAGAATTAAGAAGGATGACCAGGGTCATCAGGTTAATGGATTTCTTTTTCTTTTTCTTTTTTAAATAAATGTGTGTGTCATTCAGAAGCGTTGCTAAGCTCCTGTAGATATGGCTTCATCATTGAGTTATCTTGAATCTTATATTCTAGCTTAATGAAAAATAAGATAAATATATAAGCCCGAGTCCTTGTAGCACCAACCTCCATAGCACATTATTCATAAACCTAACCCTCCCAACAGCCAAAATAAGGATAAATTCAAGAAACAAGGGTGGACCAGAATTTCATTTTTATAGTAATACTAATAATAATAATAATAAAAAAAAAAAACTGAATGAAAGATGAATATGAAAATTTTTCTCAAAAATTGATATGTTCGACAATAACAGCAACTAA